>JAGFVP010000079.1:0-108530 GCA_021031095.1 Bathelium albidoporum
GGGTGGAGGAGATGGGAAATCAAACTGAAATTCTCTTCAATCACAAGGCTTTGTTTAAGCAAAAGGCAATGAGGATTGAAGACCGGAGCAAGGGCAAGATTCGGGGACAAGATGAGAGCCTGTGGAATTGAATGGGAAAGCAGTTGTAGAACCGCTTCAGTCACAGCTTTTCTTTACATGAAGGAACAGGAGAGAAGAAAAAATTTCGGGGCTTTGTACAAGAGGGCCCCTTGGCAGCATGTCTGCAGAGATACCCTTCACCATGCAGTAATGCCTAACGATGGCGGAGCTATTCCACATCTTGCGTTTTTGTTTTCGTTTCTTCCTTCAGATCCCCTTTCCTACCATTAGGAGCAGATTCTGGTGACGCATATCAATACCAATCGTCTCTTCATCCGTGGCAAATCTCATCCCATAGATCTCAGGAGCTGCATCCCAGCATGGCCCCATCTCACCCTCGCTCTTCCCTGATCCTTGCCTTTCTAACTGTGCCACTCACAGTGTTCCCCCTGGTCGATCACAGCCCGTTTGTCTTGCCCTCAAAAGAGACCTCTTAATCGAAACAAGATTTGGGCTTTCATTGATGCCCAACACGACCAATTCCTCAGCCAAGCACGAGCTCAACCTACCTAGCATATAACCTTTAAGCTTATCCCCTAGCAACAACGGGCAGCGTACCATACATGCACCGTTCCAATGCAGAAGAGCACTTAAGCTATCCTACCGTTTTACTAGCGCCGCCAGCCAGCGTCCCAAAAGAGCTGAGCCTCCAACAAAGAGGAAAAGCGTAGATTAGGCCACCCTTCGCGGAAGACCTCCCGGACCCACTGCGTTTGACCCAGCGGGTCGCGGAAAGCGTCTCCTGGGAGCCGAGATGAAGCTGATAGGACACTCGATCATCCGAGGTTCTGGAGGGAAAGAAGAATTGCGCATCTTCTTGATGCAAGCCAGGCACCGGGTGGATAGAACTGCTGCTAGGCAGCCCCGGCGGTCAGGAACAGAAAGCAAGATTGGATCAGCCCTGCCAGGGTCGCAGGCGCCAAGGATCTGGATCGCTTGAAGATCTAGCTACGTAGGTAGGTAGCTATACGTACCATGATGGTAGCCCTGACTCTGTTCCTCGTATTTGGGCATATCAGTCATAACTCCTACGAAGCCCCCTCAAGCCATCAAAAATAAATCTCTGTTCATGTTCTTGGTCATCATTCTCATCGAGAGTGCAAGTTGTGTCTAAAGTTCTAAATTTTTTTTTCCCCCTGTTGGGTTCCAACATCAGCCTCTAGTACCATCTCTATCATTGACATTTCATCCTCTTCTTCTCACTTACCACAACCACACTCTTCTGGATCGTGACAATACATAAAGGGCTGCCATATCACGCTACGATCTGAACAACGTAGCTCTGGCCATACGGAAGGACACGCCAACGAACTGAAAATGGGACAGAATGGTCTGGACATGCTCTTCTCGTCCTTCAATTCCTCATCTTTCACATGGCCTCCATGGCCTCCATTCTTTCATACGACGTCATGAAAAGCAAAGAGAGCATCAGAATCCGAACAAAGACGCCCTCCGCCATCTAGACAGAAGGCCCAAATGCATCCACAAGCACCAAAAATGGAGAGACCGGAACTCAATCAGCAGGGAAAACTCCGACATCCATCTAATTCTCAGCCGCTGGTGGAGGATACTTCAGCCGCCACCTGCGCCCCCAAATCTGCACCGCAACAATGCTAAAGAATCCCGCCGCCAAGATGGCTGCCTGGCACCCAAAGCTCACCCCAGCACCATTCCGCTTCACCCAGTCAAGCTGGAAGTACCCGACCGTGAAGCCACCGGTGGTGCGCCAGAAATTCAAAATCGACGCCACAAGGGCCGCATGCTTCGGAAAGCTGTCCAGCAGGTACGCCGACACCGCCGTCGTCGCCGTAACCTGGGCGAAAGTGTACAGCGCCCAGGCGAAGCACAGCGCGAACCAGGTGAGCGCGTGCTGCAGCGTCTGGCCGAAGAGGATGAGCCCGGCGATGGCGGCGAGCGCGGGCGCGTACGTGCCCCAGAGCCGGTTCTCGGGCTCGTGCCGGCCATGGTGGCGGGCCATGTAGAGCCGGGCGTTCCACTCGTTGAAGACGTGGCCCCAGAGCTCGCCGACGCAGGCGCCGATCATGGGGCCGAGGTAGAAGAGGGCGAGGCCGTTGGGGGAGAAGTTGTAGGGTGGGGGGATGATGAACTGGGGCACGGTGGTGATGATGCCGATGGACCACATGAAGAGGAGCATCATGAAGCAGGCAGCTGCAGCGGGTTGTTAGAACGTTGTCGATGTGAGAACAGTTAGCATTTGGCGCTTACTGGTGAGCAGAATCTGCGGTTTGAATTGCAGTTGGATGATGTGTTTGCTGACAGACCAGATAGTTGGTCGACCTTGAGCCTTGGCACCGCAGTATCCGATCAACAGCAACAGTCTATTCGCGCCTCCCACCCTGTTCGAGACGCTCGGCTGTGGATTCTTTCTGTCGTACAGCGTCTCATCGCCGAAGAATGCCAGTACCAGCGCAGAAAAAGCATATAGCCCGGCCAAAATAGCATAACAAGCGCGCCAGCTAATCGTCTCTACTGCAAACGCCGATAGCAGCGGAGCGAGAAATGGACCAAAGACGAAGGCGAACGCCCATAGGTTGATACGGATCGTACGCTCGTGGAAAAAGAACATATCATGGACAACCGACAGACCAATCACCTGAGGAGCGGTGTTGAAAAACCCCTGGAGCGTGCGGCATGCTGTAAAACCTGCATATGAACTGGCCTGACTTGCACCAATGACCATGATACATGAAATGAACTGGGACCAAAACAAGACGGGCAAGCTATCGAGACATCAGCCTGTGCCGCAGATGCTAATGTCATGATTTGTGTCAAGCAGCTACGATCCCCCAGTATCGGCCTTCGACAGGCGCGGCCAAGCCATGGACTTGGAGAGCTGCGCATCTTGGGGTTGGCGCCAATGAGAATTGGCAGATGCCTCGTATGTTACACCAAAAGCGGGCATCTTGCGCACAACCACGGTACGTGGCTTATCCGATCTTTGGAAGACTGCATGCACGCAATCTTGCATAGCAAGGGCATGACAAATGGGACAAACCCAGGAAATCTGAAAAAAGCGCGGTGAAGAAAAACATTGTGAGGCTTACCGTCCAAATCTTTGCGTGAACGGGACTGCGATTACGCCACCGGGGCCTTGCAGGAAAATACCTCCGTTGATGGAAAGGGACGTCGCAGCGACCGTCATGCCCCAATCCTTGGCTTGCGCCTGGAACAGCGTGGTACCTGATGCGAGGGCGTTGTTAGCCTTGCGGACCTCTGACCGAGATCGGATTCGTCTTACCCCAGGTCATGCCAAAATCTGTGAAGAGAGCCGGGAGGAACAGAGTTAACAAGACAAGATGCTTTTTACCCCAGTTCCAATTCAAGGGATCGGCCGGGTCATCCGATGGCTGTGGGATGAGAATGGTCTTGCCATCCTTGGTCGTCTTTAGGTTTGTGCGGCCGTCAGCAACGACGTGGATGCCGCTGCCCGTGTCGTCCTCAGCGTAAATGTCACCACCCCGGATACCCTTCTCTGCCATGTACGGGTCGGACTGCCTGCCATTGTCGGAGGAGGATTGGCTAGCAATCTCGCGATGTTGCGTCACCTCTGTAATCTTTTGGTCTGCCATGGTTTGAGAGTTTCCCTCCGATTGCGATGGATGTTCTACGCCCAGCGCAGCGGAAGGTTTAGCGACAGGTTTCGGGCACTGGCAAGAGAGGTATGGGAAGTAGCAAGGTAAACAAGAATGGTAGCGATGGGAGGGGGGAGCAAATGGGATTAAAAGCAAGGCCACGAGACTGTTACCAAGTGGCACGAGACGGAGGGGTACCCTTATTTCATCGGATGTACAATCGGCTAGGCGGAGGAGAACAAAAAAAGACTTCCTGGGGGATTGTAAATCATGGGAAGGAAGCTCCTACTGGACGCCGCCAACGTGGTCCACAACGTGAGCATTGCGGGTGCGCCCACTTCAGCCCCTGCACGATTTCAGCAAGCTACCTGCAGAGGTATGCGAGGATCTGCAAGTTCCAGAAAGACGACACACACGAGACTTCCTCCTACTGGTGGCGAAAAGTCTACTGGCCAAGTACTCCGTACGCACCCAGACGGCGAGGCTGATCGGGCTTACGATATACCATGCTGTAGCCAATTCGCTTTGAGAATTGTGCTGCGCCGCACGAATTGAAGTCGGCAAAAGCGGCAGCAGCCTCCAAGTCAGGTAAAAATGAGGCCTAGCTTTGTCTCTCACACCAAGTACCAGCTATGAGGGACGAGCGCAAAGCAGACTGGGGGACGACGCTGCAGGCCATGCTCGAGCCCGCATCTGCCTCGTGAGGAGGAGGGGCGACTTGGTTACAGGTCTTGACCTCCTGGACGCAGTATAGTAGAGTGCGGATTCGGAGATGGCGCAAAGTCGGCTGTTTTGCGTACCTTTTTAAGCGACGCCGGAAGGAAAAGAAAACTTCTGACTCGTTGCTTTCGCCCATCATTTTTTTTGGATTGCGGGCCACCATTCTGCAATCAGACAGAACGAGTGGCATCAGCAGGACGAGCAGCTGCATGATCTAGGAGGAATGATTAAGACGGGCGATTCGGGCCACTCGGCGTCATTGCGGCGGCTGCCATGTTAGCAGCAAGCAGTATAGGAATTGGCTAAGCATTGCCTAGCAACGCTAGACTTAGGCCTCCCACTTTCCCATTCGCGCCGAAGCGCCCTTTCGCCTGGTCTGCCGGCTGCGCTTCCCCGCAGCCTTAGCCTGCATCATCGGCTCCGCCAGTTGCGCCAGGGCGCGGGGCGGGAAAGGTCAAGGGAGCTAGGGAGGGAAGATCTTGGTTGAGTACCGGGGCGTACCAGAGTACCAAGGCTCATAGTCTACGACGGCTTTTTTGCTGAATTTTGACACCTGTCTGGTCATTTCCCTCTTTTTCCCTCCTTTTGTGACAAAATCGAATGCAGCTGTAGAGGGAATCGCTCCGTCGCTGTGTGGCATCGTTCCCCATTCCGCAATAAGCACAGAATGGCCTTGTGGGAGCTCTCTCAGCCGCCGTCTGGAATGGTAGGCGAAGGACGCCCGAATGCCATAGATCGCTTCGAGCTGCTTGGCGGCTGGTTCTCCTCACGGTGCATGAATGGCGGACGCATGGCGGCTATCATGTTTAGTGCATCCTGTGATGTCGCTTTTCGCAGAAACGCCGTTCCAGCCAAGGCTTGATTACAATCCTTGGCGCTACGGAGCTCATGACTGTTTTGATCATTGGTTCGCTAGGTGGTATCCAACTGTGGCTGATACTAACGGCTCAAGCGATGTCGGAGGTTTGCAAGAAGTAAGAGACTCGCACCATATCAAACATGGTGCCGGAGGCCGGGAGCGGGAGAACATGGTGGAGCACTGGAGCATAGACGAGCAGGATCATCCTTGTATAGCCACGTTCCCTGCCCGCGCCGGCTTCTTGGCTATGGATCAGGACAAGATGCTTATTGCAACGATCCAAGGGATAGCAACTGCCAAAACTCAGCCTGTGCATCCTTTGTCAGCAGTGCCGGCATGGGGGCTTCATCGATAAGGAAGCCTCGTGTGCGACGTAGCGTCGTCGAGAACGAAGCCTCCTGTCAAAGGCTTCAATACGAAGCGACTTTTCGGGTCGATGTGGTGGAGACACGACGTCTACTACTGGAGAGGATCCGCTGCATGGCGACTGCGTGTACATTCTACTGGTCATAATTCTACAGACTATGCGCCGTGCGTCATCGCTATCCAATGGTTGCTTAGTATCCAAAGTCCAGTAACCTGAGATTGATAGAGCGACATTGCAGGACGTGGTCCATGTACTGGAAAATTGCACCATCATCCAACTGGCCAGTGCTTTCGTGTATTCTGGATGACTTGGAAGCGAACAAACGTCCCGAAAAGCTTAAGTGCCGACATGAAGGATATTTGTGGATCCATCGACACGAGGTGCAAGCTTTGCAATGGGTTTCGGACCTGCCCGCTCACCCGCAATGGCGTATCTTACTGTCTTGCGTCTGGCTGCGTGAGCAGTAATTTGGAGTCTATTTTTGAGACGTGGAGACCCGAGTCGTGGCATCATTCCAATATCAGGTTCCAGACTATCACATCATCCTGGTTTCTGCTTCTTTGGAGGTCCATGACGGTTGCAGTGTCCACAGTCCACCTTGAGCAAGATCAGGCCTTCCAGCGCTGCAGTCTCGGCTTGTCGAAAAAGCAAAGGTCCTATTGACAGAGAACTGAGTTTGTATGTGAAAACTTTTTTATTCTTCTAGAATTGTATCTATGCCCTTGTGCAGATTCTGCCATCGGCTACGGGGCCAGAATCAGGAACCAGAGAAACATCGTAAACTCTTGATAGCGTTCACGTGCTGTGATCCGTATTCATCTCCCTCTTCGGGTGGAAGATACATGTGGATGACCAATGCCACCTACACCGAGATCTACAAAGCCTGGAATCTCAATAATGTACAGATGGAATACGTAGGTAGTATCCGCCTTTTCAACGGGAGAGCATCACTTCTCCTCCAACTCCGGGCTAGATTGAGAAATCACACTGGGACCGTCCTCAAGCAAGTTCTATGCATCATCCTTTGGATCACTCTTTTCTCAGCCTCTACTTTCGCGTCATCAAGCTGCGTGCCCGCCCGCCCATGCCTTCGGTTCTGTGCTAGGTGCTCTCCCGTGCTCTTGTGCCTCCGACTGCACCGCATCACCATGTGAGCTCAAGCTGGCGTCCTCTCTATCAACCGTAATCACCGTGGTTTTCTTAATGTCCTGGTTTGCGCTCAAGCTGCTGTAGTGGCCCGGGGGCAGAATGTTTTCTTCGCTCGACGAATCGCCCTTATCCTTCTTGAAGCCATTAAAATGTGAACTCGGGGAGAAATCCCAACTATCACGTCTGTAGGCGGGCTTTGTATGCGTAGAGGATTTATTGACCGGTGCAGATAGTCTGTAGGTCCCGCCCCGAGAAGAGCTCTTGTTGAACATCCGAACACTGCGAAATAATGGTTTTAATGTCGGGATGGAGGAATCGATGAAGATGATGTTGAATTCGACAGCTGTCCAGATATAGAGTCCAACAATGTTCACTGCTTGAATCAGGTTTTAGGTTCCCAAAGAAAATAGGAGTGAACGTACTGGTGAAGTCTTGTCTGGCGCTGATGTTTTTCAATTCATATGTTTTGACGACCGTTGCGGCCATGGCTCTGTGTAGAGGTTAGTGTGCTCGCTGCTGAATCTTGAGAAGGGTGAGCGTACAATACTGAAAGTCCCAGCAAGCAAGCCAAGGTCGCCTTGATAGCAGGCTTCAGCTGCGTGTTCCACAAGACCCACAGTGGTAAGAGGGTCAAGACGAGATCGGTTACAGCGTTCACGGCTAGACGCACATTAGTAAACGGCGAGACAGTGATATCGCAAGTCGGCTCTCACAGCTTTGGAAGAAGCCATAGTATGTTTGGACGTCAGGACTCCAGCACTTTGCACCAGCAGTCTTGATCAAAGATGGATCCCAGATCGCGTCGATGGTCTTGCCGCATTGCACGAAGATCAGGATGATGGTGGAGAAGTTGATCATTATTTGGAAAATGATGATAAAGTAGAGTATACACTTCTTGATCTTATCGACGGGACCAATGATGCGCAAAAGACTAACGCTAAACGAGATTCGGCCAATAGTGCCGGCGAGGATGCCAAACGGCTGTGAGACAAAGTTCCAGTGCATGGCGTTGACCTGGTGCATTTGGTCCAGTGTCCAGAAATGTCGGCCAAGACCCCATTTGCACGCCATTGTGATGAAAACGTTGAAAGTGAGACCAAGAAGCTGTTTCGTTGTTAGGAATGTAGTTTGAAAGCTGGATCACTCGCGTCGACGAACCCATGCTAGAGCCATCAAATAATCGTCCAGGGCTGTTTTCCTGACCACAGCGACTCGGGTATAAACTCGCGCCAGAATGATGAAGCCTGAGATGACAAGCAAAATCCATACTATTGCCAGCACTTCAGGAGACTTGTTTTCGGAGTCTGAAGAAGCCATGTCGAACGGAGAGCAGTTGTGGAGCTTAAGCTTTGTATTCGCAAGGCAAGTCAAAATGATCGGCCATGAGAGCGAGCCGTGGTATATAAACAGCCCTGAATGTTTTTCGAGACGGAAAACACGAGATTCTAGGCGTGGGGTAGAAAAAGAATGGCGAAATGAACGCGGAACGAACAGGAGAGGCGGTCAAACGGGCGCACCAGCATTGAATTGAGCAAAGATGGAAATCATAGGAGCTCATCACAAGAAAATGGCAGCCAGTATGTCACGCATGAACACCAAGAGAAGAAGACTTGAGCAAACGCGAACTAGGGTCTTCCACTCGGCGCCGTGTCCCACCCATACCAGTAAGACATTTGGGCGGCATTGGACGTTCCTCGCCTTGCCCCCGCGGATGAGGCGTTGCACAGCGTATCACTGGTACCTCACATTCATCAGGAGTGGCCGGCCCGATGCAGCTGCACAGAGATGAAAAAGCGGTTCATTCGACTTGAGCCGTGGGTCGGCAGCCATGGCGCCCGTAGGGGAACAGTGGATCTACCCCAGCCGTATCGGCTCGACCCCAGAGCACTGGAAAGTTTCAATGGTGGGACGAAGGAGGCTGCCCATGTTGCCCCACTCCGGTTGACGTCCCGCTCACGAAGCTCCGCGGTCTTTCTTGGACCAGTTGGGCCGAATGGCTGCGTGTGGACGAACCTTTGACAGCCCGGTTCGAGAAAGACGTGGTCGAGGCTGTGGGGCAAGAAAATATTGGATCCCACGACCCTCACGAGGCGCGCACACATAGCACTTTGCTCAGTTCATTTTCACGCTGATGGATTGTTGCCTCAGGCGACGTCCAGAGCAGTCTTGCGTCGGAAGGAATACAACAGTCTTGGAGGCAAACGGAATGTACGAGTCATGCAAAATCAGGTCAGGATAGGCGACGGGAACATTGACGGGGCATCCCCGTCCTTCGGCCGACTCCACACCCAGCAAAGTCAGGCACATCGACCAGTGCCAAAGTCCTGAGTGAACAGGCTTGGTTCAAAATACTGTTTGACGACATTCTACGCCCGTCCCAACTAGAAGGCTATTAAGGGTGCGAACTCAGCCGTTTGCAGTCTGGAAGGCAGTTCGACAGGAGGCTCATTAATCGGAGGGGCCTCGTCTGATGGCCAGAGGCGCTACGAGGTACCAACTCTGGGCGTCTTTAGCAAACGCCAAGGTCGCCACTGTCACCGAAATTTAGAGGATCAGCATCCCAGATAAGATGGAGATCTTTATGATCGACACGGGGCAATCAGAGTTCCCCGTTTCCGTGCACGGTCTGGTCTAGCCGTGGAATTTCGACGGGGTCGCCGGAACTAGCCTTCTTGGCATCCAGCTTGGTCTGACTAACAAGGATTGATAGCTCTCCACCACCAATGAGCAAAGCCAGTTGGACAGTTGATAGTTCACAAACATAACCTAGCGTACCCCCCGATTTCAGTGTGAACCTCTGCTAGGTAATGAGATGTTGTGGTTTCTTGATCAACCAAAGACATGATTGACTCCCCACATCGTAGGAGTTCAACGTCGGAAGCAGTCCCCAGATTTCTCGAGCATTCAGATGGAGAAATCGCAAGCGACAGGTTTTTGAACCACGATTCTTCGGGGAATTGATCATCCAAAGAGACCTACTAACACCCAAATGCCACTACAAATTACCCGATAGTTGATTCAATCCCTGTCGTCCAGCCAAGTGATCCATCATGCATATTTCGTAAGCCACATTCCTATCGCTCAGCCCATGCAATTCATCTAATGCCAAGCTTTGTTCAACCGTAATTGATAAAGCAAAATGGCCTGAATAGAGATGGCGCGTTAATCCTTGCCGGTTTGGTCGCGTTAAAGGTCATATTCATGGCAAGTCCTCGCAGTCACGTCCAGCTCGCATCATGAGGGTACTCACAGCAGTGAATATCGCGCATGAGACCGACGAAGGTAAGTATACCGGAACAAGTCTCTCACAGGGTTTGGCAGAAAACTCTAAGATGAAAGACGGCCTCATCATGGCGTAAGAGATGACGAGCCCACTCTCTTTTCAAGTTAGCAGCAGAAGGAAGCATTTTAATCTTGAATTTCTTACTCCCCAGAAACCTTACGGCAAAGATTCTCGTCAAGCTTCCGGACTTCTTCGCCATTCGCCGCTCCCGTAGTAATCCAAGCGATGCCTTCCATGGACCCTTCCAGCATGCCTTCGATACGCTGCTGCAGCATTTCGCCCTCCACCGTCGGATGCAGGCAAGCCAAAGTCGGGCAAGCCCTGACCGGTGGTTCACTGAATTTCCCGTGCGTAAGAAGCTCAAACGACTGTACTCTAAAGCAACATTGCTTGAGACGTCGCCGCGGGTAATGGCTACGGGCTCCTCGCATTTCACCGCGCGTTTTCAACGCTGCCGGGTCGGTTGATGTCGCAGGAGATGCCGAATGTATTCGGCGGCATCAGCAATGACATCAGACAGCACGTCGAGCTGATGGTCCATGAATTCTTCGAGCCGCAGCCCGTGGGTAACGCGCGGATATACCACCTTCGCAAAGTCTTGCACGATTGGCCGGACGAGCAGGCACGGCTGATATTGCGCAATATATATGCGGCTATGGACAACTCCATACTACTTATTGAGGAAAATGTCTTGACTACTATCGGGGTGTCGCTGCATACCGCTGTAGTCGACTTGTCAATGATGGCGTGGCTCGTATCGATGGAGCGAACGCAGGATCAATATCGTAATTTGGCTTAGATCTAGTTGCAGTCCGGCCTGCAGGGCGCAAGTACAACACAGTGCTTGAGATTGTGCGTAAGCGATGAGTCGATTCATAAATACTGTTGAGCGTTGAGGAATTACTGAAAAGGGAAGGGGAAGAAAAAGATGATAGACCTATGAACTTCACGACTCCGATTCCAGATATCAAGCGCCCGTGTCAGTTCTAAAACCTAGAAAGCCTAAGTAGAAGCGTAGCCTGCCACACCTCCTGTTGTTCTTCAATAATAAGTCCATCCACAGCTCCTTGCGTCCCAGCGCGATATTCCTGCAGCGGTCCTCTAAAGAGCTTTTCCAATGTTGCCGTAAACACCTCGTGTAAGCCAACGGATCACCAAGGAATTTGTATTCCATTCTCACCTCTTCTATTAGGACAAGACCGGCCTTCTTTCGCAGGCGTTGCACGCGGTTGAATACTTCACGCATCAGGCCTTCCTCCATCAGGTCATTATCCAGAGACATGTCGAGAACGATCAGTATATCGCTGTCTGAGTTCATTTCTAAGTCACTCGAACTTCCGATTGGGTCCCGGTGATCTGATCATTCGTCGGACTCTCAAGAAAGGATCTCGTTGATCGATATGTCTCTGCCCTCCACCAGATCATTGATTTGATCTTTGGAAATCGAAGGCAGCGCATCTGATGGAGTATGAACTTAGGCAGCAAATTATACTAGCTAAGTCGAACTAAAGAACAGGAAATAAGCAGCAGAACAAGCCTCTATAAATTCAGAGATACAACTGTGATAATTAATGATGTGAGCACAGGCGATCCAGCTTGACCATATACTTTATGCTCTGTCAGCATCACGTGCTAGTTTTGCGTTCTTCTTCAACCTTTTCCCGAGCACAGGCCAATCAGCAGTGACGCTGTATTCGATACCGAAGCTCTCTCCATTAGAAGTGGTCATTAGCTTTTGCGCAATGAGCTCTTGCAAAATGTACTTCTCCAGCGACCTGATGTCCTCGAGATAGATGGAATCGGAATGAATTATCGTGAGGCTTTTAATTGGGACCTTCAGTCCGACTTTTCGGCGCTCTCGAGATATCCGGCCGAATTCTATGGTAGTTTGCATCTGCCGATGCGCCATTCCACAATAGGTTCTGTTTATTCGCTATGCGCGTTTGGAACGTCCTGGAAGTGCACACCGCGGCTATCCAGAGGTTAGGAGTTTGAAGCAATATATGGGACAAGACATGCAAAAACTCTTTCGGTAATGAAAAGCGCAAAAGGCGCAAGAGCGCGTACTGCAATGTAGAGGACGTCGAGGAGCGTATTCAGAGCATGTAAGGTCTCAAATACTCCGTCACTGCCTTTCAACCTGTCCCGACTCAACCGGATATACCAGTTGGTGATGTTATCGATGTGGTTCAGGAGCCTTGGGACAACAGTATAAAGGTGATACACTGCGTTCTGATATTAGCACAGTAAACTCGTCGCCACTCAGACAGCCATGCTCACCAGCCATTTCGTTTTGCACATGCTTGGCGAGGCTATGATAGCTCGAGTTGATCCAGCGATTCATAACATTATTAGACTTCTCTTGACCATCGGTTGTGGAGGAAAAGACGAAATCTATGCCCTCGGTCTTCCTGAGCAACTGGATTTGGGCCTCAAAGAAACTGTAGCTATTCCACACGGGAATAAGCACCTTAGCAACTACTTCCTTGATCCCTGACTCTTTAAAGCGGAGAGACTCCGCTCCTACGACAGGTGAGTCTATTAGGTAAAGTCTCAAAGCGTCTGACCCGTATTGATTGATGATGAATGACGGATCAGGTTAGTTTTTCAATCGCTTTGGCATTTTCTTACCATCCTTTGCAAGGACTATGCCGTTGATGACGCAATTTTTGAACGGCGACTCGCCGAAGAGATGCACGCCAAGAAAACCAGAGTATATGACCAATCTCGTGTCTGGTCCAGGCCCTCGGTGATGAAATTGGCAGAGGCGTACGGCATTGTCTCAGACTCGAAACAGCAATCAAAGACCTCCAGAATTCGCCGCAGATTACCCTTACCCTGCTTGCTAGGGATCGTGATACGATCGATTGTGTCTCGGTGAATATCATGCAGCTCCCCAGTATATTCACTCAATGTTCTCAGCTCTTCAATGCTGCCGACACATATAACCTCTTCGTAGTCTTCGCTTACCCAAAGCGGCAACGGTGTACCCCAGTACAGTTTCGAGAAACATTCCAATCGTGTGCATTTGTAAGCCATTTAGAAAAGCGCTTCTTCTTTATGAGTTGAGGCACCCAGTGCGATTGCCCAATGCTCTGCAGCATCTGAGAAATGACAGGTGGTATCTTGACAAACCAAGCAGATACCGCGCGATAAATTTAAGCCGTATCTAATCGAGGGCAGCGTGGGCAATATTAGGGAGCAACATGACAGAGTACAAAGCATATGGTCAAGCTGCATCGCCTGTGCTCATATCACTGCTTATCACAACTGTCTCTCTGAGTATCACTGATATGCTCAGAACATGTGTTTATAGAGGTTCGCTCTGCTGCTTGGTTCCTGTTCTTTAGTTCAACTTAGCTAGTATATTTTACTGCTTCGATTGCGCTACATCAATCTTTGCGGAGTCCTAGGTAGTAGTGATGGAACATTAAAAGTTGGTGAAAGCTTGTAGATTGAGCTATGGAGGTGGTGCTGTATATATACAGGTTCAGCTAAGGCTGAACAGCAGTGGCACCCAATCCTGTATACGTGCTCTGGCTGCTTGTGAGAATCGATTAGATGAAGCAGCTTGACTGTCACTGAATATTGTGTTCTGTCAAGTGGTCATTGGCCTCTTCGCAAAACTCCTCTCAGTCCCGAGGCGACTTATCTATATGGAATCGGGCCACACCGTCAAGCACCAACACTTCACGGTCGAGATCTACAACACGAGTTGCTTCAATAAATAAATCGTGCGGCGGACGGACGAGGCTTGGCATATTCTCAATTTCTCCGGAGTAATCGATCACATCCAGCGGATGACCCATTTCTAGAGGAATAGTCCGTAGTTTCTCGTCGAGCTGATTAGCAAGTTTGGAATATTCGTCACCTTTCGAGGTGAGCCATTCTTGATATCGCTTCTTGTTTAAGGGGATCTCTGACACAACAGCCCTCTCTAGACGATTCAAACCACTACAAAGAACAGTCTTCTAGTAGTTTACAAAGAAATTTAGGGGAAGGACCAAACTAAGTATCGGTTCCAAAAAATAGAACATTGACCGTACACTTTGAACATGTATAGACCTCTAGCACCTATTGGAATCCAGTGTAGGTTGTTCGTCTTTAGTACGTTGTTTCTGTCTTCAAGATTCGGACTTAGACTGTCAAGAGGAGAGTTGAGCGAGTTTGGGTATCGAAGGAAATCGGGCCTTCATCCGTGATATACTTTCCTCAAAATGAACCTGGGCGTTCACTGCCGTTCCTTTCACTTATTAGCTACCCAAATCTGAGCCGATCGTTTGAATACACACATGAATGCCAATCCATCTGCGCACAAACTCTCTAATACACACTCTGAACTAAAAAGATCAGCGCACTAATCAGCTATCATATGATAACATAGAAGCACTATGATTCTTCATAATAGGCTGGGGGCAGAATTTGATATAACCGGCCAGAGTACCCGCTATCAGTCTTCCATCCATCTGAACCAGTAGATATGGAGCTGTTGCTGCCGTTATTTTTCGGAGCATAGCTGCTTCCAGTGAGTCACTCGTTCTGGGTGAAAACAGAACTACGGAGGATAAATTTACATAGTCCGCTTCTCTCACGTTTAAACCTACAAAATTCCATCTCTCATGCTTCTTAAAAATTGATACCACATAGCCTGCAGACTTCTATGCTCCCGAACTTCTCCGTCGTCGCTTCTGTGGCACCACTCTATTCTCTTTCTTGACCATGCATAGACCCATGACTTGACCATATTGATCTAGTAGACATTCTCGAAGTTTGTCTTGGGGAAGGCATCGAAAGGTATCGGTTGCTTTGTCACATCGTCTTTCCCACCTTCCATACTCTTCGTCCCACCGATGCAAGTTCTTTGATAGGGTAAAATCACGCCGCGTAATATCGAACAGAGAACATCTGTGCAAAATATGATACAAATTCTTTTCAGTAGCTACTATTAATTCGGAAGTCTCTGGGTTTAGCAAAAACACTTTGAATCGAGCGCAAATTCTGCAGTTATCAAAACACTTCTTTTTGCTTTCTTGATTGTCCCACGGGAGAGACTAATCCTGAGGCTTTTCTGGCTCGTTACCCAAGAGGTGAGTGATATAAGCAGAGCCCAAGGACAGAATTAAATCATGTTGAGAACTCTTCTCGATGGCCATCATTTGTCCCATCAGTGATGGTAAATCCTCTGTCAGTTCTGGAAGAAGTATAAATGCTTGCGTCCGAATCTTCTTAATCAGTTCAGAGCGCATGCTTTCTCTGTCGGGCGGAATAGATTCATAGAAATCCTTGACTAATTCGGACGGGTCCAGATGTCTGTCAAAGGTGTACCACCATTGAACGAGATTGAAACTTGAGACCGCAGAAATCAGAATGCGATTAAAGAGATCGTTAGATAATCTCTTCAGTACATCCCTCTGGTGTAATTGAATCTGATATTTCTTCATTTCAATACTATCGAACCCCAAGGCAGAAGGATCCAAAGTATGATTGCCATCCAAAGTATGATTGCCAAGGTCGTCAAAGAATGATTTCTGTAAACCAGTTCCCGGCTGTGAACGGATAAGAATTCCTTCATAAAGGCGTCTACAGAACTTTCTTCATGCAGGAATCGATTGACGAATGCCTTGATGCCTTGGTATAAAATGCTGGGGGATAGATTAATAATCGTAGGTACTTCACTAAAGTCATTGATGTTACTTACAATTGGCGGAACTCATGCCAGATCGCTCAAGTATTATCTCAATGAGGTACCATCCATCCTCAGGATGTGCGTCTGCGAGGCCATGAAGAGAATTGAAAAGTATGGTATCAAGTCATAACTCTAGTAAGTGAGCTATTACTGGATCTTTACACTCTTTCAAGAACTGAGAAAGCACACAATATACGGTGTTACAAGCCACGTCGCCTGTGCACCTGTTTACATTCCACAGCTGCTGGACCACCTTGCGTGTGGTCAGGTGATGTTACTGTTCAGCTGCCGGGGAACCTTCGGAATATGTATTTATAGAGGTTCGCCCTGCTGGCTGCTTCATGTTCTTCAGTTCAACTTAGCTAGAGTAATTTACCTGCTTTGTTTGCGCTCCATCAAGAACCCGTGACGATATTGAAATAAATTAATGGAGATCCCACGTAGCGAACAAGGTTTGACCAATGCCTCGGTAATGCTATATGAACTATTAGCCGCCAAAGTCAAGATTATGGAGAGTACTTGCTCATCGTCAATAAGAACAGAATTTTTAGTAGTTACTAGTCCTCCTAACGTGGGATAAGAAATGGCTTCCCAGCTAGTAGTGGTTTGCTGGACAGCCCGGCGAAAAATACTTTTATCAGCAGCCGCTACTGCGCTTGTGGCGACGTGACCCGTGCGTTTATCTTTCTCCTCGGAGTTCTCGTAGTTGGCGGATAGGCAGGAGCAACAAACTGGACTAAGTATTTCTCGCGAGGTGGGAGTATATGGTTCTAATAAATTTTTTTTGAAGTGTTTGAGTCAAACGCTTCAGACAAGCGAAGGGTAAGGAGTTTCCAAGTATGAACCACGTGATTCTGTCTTTCGGGACGAGAATTATTACCTGTCATAACATTAGGCACATTCTTACACGTTGTTGTAGTAAGCTCACACTTCCTATGAGTTCTTCGGCGTAGATCTCTTTTAATAGAAGTGATTCCGAAAAGAAACAGTCAATGCAGGGTATGAACAGCCCTGCAGCATCTTTGCTCCCTGAGATATGTGATTTCTTCTTGTGCATTCGAATACTGGCAAGAAATAAGCAAAAGTCGCCATGATCGATACATCACTGGATAAGATTCGTAGCACGATGATAATCGTCATCCTTCAGATGCCTCGAGTCAAGATCAGTATAGTTATGAGCCAATGACCAGAAAAGGACCGGAGATGTTACGGCAAGAGCGCACATGGGCACTGTCTGGCACGTGACAGCCCACTACTTACGCCGCTCTTCCTCCACACCTTCACTTCTTCTTAGTTAGTTCAGTCACAGATTCAATGCACTTCACCGCTTATGTCCTCGGTCCACGGGCTTCCTGATGGGGGGGCGTGGTTTGGGATCTTGCCATCGCGTTAAATGCTGTGTGAGACTTTGCGCCTGCGAAAGAAGCGTCGTAGCAGCTACCCGATCGTTCGAGTCGCAGATGAGGTCGTACATGAGAAACCATTGATATCCATGTCGTACTTGCTCGGCCTTTGAAGAAAGGAAGGGCGCAAACCAAGCCATATATGTTATGTTGGACTCGGATAGTTTACTTGTCTCGAATATTTCTTTCCTTGATCCATAGTGTATTTCGACAGCTCCACCTTCGTGCTTAGATGGTAGACAGATAACTAATGTCCCAAACACCTCCAAAGTCTTTTCTGGACTTAGAGCTGTTAATAAAGATCTATAAAATGTGTGACAAAAACATACTCTGTATAAGGTTTGAGCGTTGCACCTTTGTCATAAAGGAGCATCTTATGCAACTTTGCACGAACATTTTGTGGTCCCATATCAAGTCCAAGGCCAGCAGCTACAGTTCTGACGACATCGTCGATCAAACTTTGCCATCTTATTTTTGTATCAAGAAATTGGATATCAGAAGTATCAATCTCCCAAGCTCTCCTCACAGACTTGTCTTGCAATGTCTGGATTGCTTTCTTGGATGATGCTAGCTGAGCCGCCTGGATAAGGGCTTGAGCGTCATCTTTTAACAAAGGTAGTCTGATAGCACCAACAGAGTTGACTTGTAAGCCAAGATTGTTGACTTGTAAGCCAAGATTGTTGACTTCAGCTGTACCAAAAGTCGCAAATAAACATGAAGAATGAATCCGGTAAATGTGATTGGCAAAATCGACTTTGAAGTCTTCGTATGCTGTAGAGCTAGGGAATCCTTCGTCACGCTCGTCAGAAAAAGACCTGTCAAAAGAAGACATGTTCTTTTAGTGTTGCTTAAAATGTTTGATGTCAGCATAGATGACGGCAAATTCAGTGTATTTGGTCGGAAATATTAGAAGGAAGCGGCATGGCTAGCGCGCCCGGTGAAGCAGAAACTGATTTTGTTTCGCTTTTCATCGCATGATGATACGATTATGTCGACACCAATCCATTTCCTTATCTCTCAGTATCTCTCATACATGAGGCGCTAAAATGCGCTTGATAAGCTTTGCATATTTTCAGACATGAAGTGAAATGAAGCCTATCTTTGTGCGTATTCCACCTATAGGTACACAGTCCTGGTACGACCCCTGCAAAGCCCGCATTTCGTAATCTAGCTAACGGAGTGCTCACGGTGAGTCACAGAGATCGCTGTTAAAGGTCAGTTATCAAATTCTAAGTACTAAATAATAGCAGGTGACTACGAGGTGGACACATGAGGTACAGTGAAGGGACTTGATATAGGAATTTTCTCTGACTGCGTCCTCTACCTACGATATTTGTCTTATGTCTTAGGAAATGTTTAACTTCGTTACCACTACCCCATGTTCAGTCATTTGATAGATTTTTGGTTTTATCTACAAGGCCACCTTAAGATAGCTTATGCCTGGAGAATAAGAGTAAAAGTTTTTATATCTTTTCTGTCGGTAGCTAATGCTTTCTGTTGTCATTGGAGGCAGTATCGAGTTCATCCAATACTTTGACAATCCATGTGCCTTTTTCCGGAGAAGCCGAAAAAGCACACACTGTACGCCAGCCCTTTAAGGCGGAGCTCAATGAACACCAGGAGGAGGAACCCTATTTCAGTTCTCCTGACTTTTTCAAGCTTGGTGGGTGGGAATATTGTTGAACTGAACTATACTGAATTATCTAAGAGGATGAAGGTGTGGAGGAAGAGCGGCGGTAAATAGTGGGCTGTCACGTGCCAGACAGGACCCACGTGCGCTCTTGCCGTAACAGTGTATTGACTTAGTGTTATCTTGCGAGCTCCTCTCTTTATTACACGTAGGCTTATTCGCTCGTTTAATCGGAGATGAGAGTCTTGGCCGGATAGCGACTGGTTGAGGTGACACAGATGTCCTTGTTGATGCAAGTTTTTTGCACTAAACAGTTATCGCGTCCTGCGTGTTTGCCTTGGAGATCTTCCTTGGCGCAACCGTCTTGAAATCTGAGCGCGAACCCTTTTATTTAATTCAAGGCCAGGGCCATTGATCGATGGGTTTGACTTCATAGCGCGAGAGATTGGACCGCGAATCGATCCGCAAGGCCTCTTTTTTAAGCTTCGTGAATTTCTTCTGGCTGAATTAAGATTTGCAAAATCAGATATGAGTTCTTGGAATCGTTGTTCGATCGATTTTATCAAGATCTGATACCGCTTGAGCTGTCTCGCAATTTCCGTCACCTTGCGTGTAGAGCCGAGCGCATTTCCTCTGGTCTTTGCGTCATTGAACCGTGTGTGAGCCAGTGCGACGTCTTTTAGAGTGTATCGACGAAACTATCCCTCTCGATTTCTCCGCTGAAAGTGTCTGACTCCACCATCCTCAACGCTGTTTCCGCAAAGCTCGCATTTTCCCTTGCGTTGAACTCTGCGTTGTATTCCACTCTTTCTGCCTTTCGTCTCTTATCCTCAATCTCTCACCAGCGGTTCCATTCTTCTAGCGCTTCGGGAGCTGGGCAGTGGCGTTGGCCCTGCACGTGCGAATTTTGGTACCTGAATTAGCTTTGGTCGTGCAGCATGAGCTTCCTCGGAAAACAATCGATTCCAAGTTAGTCTATTGACTACATCTACAAAACAGTTTGACTGTACCATCTTCAGCCGGCTCTCAGCCAGCCTTGAGCCTTCTTGCTGGTCCGTCACTTTCATACGAGCTCTTTCCAATTCATCACTGAGGTGGGAAGCCGGAGACGACTCAGTGGTACACTGGTCAGGCGTTCCTTCGACAATCAGAAGTTCCTTCTCTGCCAAAGCGGTTTGAGAAGAGGCCTGCTCCGGAAGAGTCTCGCCGAGCTTCTTCTGAAGATTCTCCAGTGTTTGAATTTTGAAGTCCTGGTACTCGATCCAATGATGGAGTCCGTTCTGTCCGTCTCAGTCATTGAACATTGACACCCCGTTCTCAAGGTCATGTCTTTCAAAGCGGTTTCGAACTTGTTTTTCGTATTTGGAAAAGTTGTTCCATTTGGTCATTAAAATGTCTTTTAATATGATATATGGTAAGACCATACCAGCTTGAAGCTGCTTTTTCTTGTCTTCTAATATCTTTCTCATTTCTTCTGGGCCTTTCTGAGTCTCTACATAAGACCCGTGATCCATAGCTGCCGACCAATTCACCCCTGAGTTGTGCGCTCTAATCATTCTCTCCAAAGATCAAGTATAGCTGTTGAAATGCTCCTTGATACCTTGATTAAGAGGTGCTATTTTTCCATCAAGCAAATCCAATTCCGCACAAACACGTTGCATGTCTGCTTCATTTCGAGATTTTCCATCTCTGTTGAAATCCAGGAATTTCTTCATTATGTTCTTGGAAGAGTACCAGGCTGATTTTTCCTGATTAAAAGCTATCAAGGTACAAATTAAATAGCATTTGGAATTTTCTATAAGAGTCTAGGCCACGGAAACGTGACAGATCGCATATATATCCCGCGCTAGTTAAATGAGATAATTTCCACCCACTGTTCTCTCCTCCACCAAATTTGCTGGCTTAAGAGCATGAAGATTTGATTGTAAAAGCTGGAGGTTTCAGGAGAGACATAACAGACCTATGTATGTAGGCTCGCTTGTGGGTAGAAGTCTTCGTCAAAACATAACTATAGCAGCCACTGATGCTATGACTGCCAATCTTATAGCACATGTTTGATGCGATAGAGCAATATAAGAAAGAACCGAGACATGCTAATCAAAAGTTTGCTGTAAGTATTGCCAGGTCCATCCGTCGGGCTTGAGACACGACTGCAAAAACTTTTCGCTGGATGCCTGAGATTGAGATCATCTACATAGACTCGTAATTGATTGATACCGACAACACTCGGACGATAAATGTTCATTGACCCTTCTGATTTTCATGAATTGAGCTCTGAATCTGTAGCATTGCAAACGATCAGACCCGGCTTGCCATAGCCCCTTCTCAAATTTGATCCCATTTCATCAGAGAGATATTTCGGCGTCTGGACTGCAGAAATGATTTGGCCAGGTAGAGATCTCTTCAAACTATGTCTGCTGCGCGTCTTAACCAATATTGACTTCTCGCGTTGGTGGTTTCCTTAGCCTCAGCACAGAAAAGAAAGGTAGTGATGTCCGGTATGCTGCTGCAGCTTGAGCCACAAGCTTCGTGCACGTTGTGAGCGCTATTTTGTACTTGTATTTACGCTTCTTTTGCATCAGCGGAAAGAGAGGTAGCGATGCATGGTTTACTGGCTTCTTGCGCATTCTGACTGCTATTGGATTCTCGCGTTGGTTCTCGACCATCGGGAAAGAGATATTGATGTACGGCCCGCTATTACAGAGTTAGACACAAGCTTCGTTAAGACTCTTTCACATACGTGGTCTGGCTTTTGCTTGATCAGCTTGTTCCTGGACTCGTCGGGACTGAGGATGTGCCTTCAGTATACCGATATCCAGCGGCGGTGCTTCTTGTCACCAGACTGAGTACAGATCTCTAATGACAAACAGGAGGTGACAAATGATTGATAGACTTGAAAATCTGCCCTACCAGACAACACGAGTACCTACATGTATAGACCAATCGATTACAGTACTAAAGATAAAAGTTTGTGGACACCACCAAAAATAAATAGGAAGACATTCTTCTAATTTCAGATTAGAATAAAAACATCAAAAATAAATATAATTATAAATTCTTATTTCATTTGATTCCTTCAGTTTAAGCTACTTTCTAAAGTTTTTTTTTTTTTTTTTTTTTTTTTTTTCCACAATATGGTTGTTATGAAATATTGGGATACTGGTAACCAAAGTGATCGACTTTGGGTGGGGTCTGTGACAGAACATAATATTTAGCTGTCTCAAGCTGCTTCACCTAATTGATTCTTACAAACAGCCAGAACACCGTGCACAGGGTCAGGTGCTGCTGCTGTTCAGCCTCAGCTGAATCTGTATATACACAGCACCACCGCCATAGCTCAATCTACAAGCTTTCACCAACTTTCCATGTTCCATCGGTTTGGCGACTAGTACCCAGAAA
The DNA here is from genome assembly GCA_021031095.1 of Bathelium albidoporum. Taxonomy (NCBI): domain Eukaryota; kingdom Fungi; phylum Ascomycota; class Dothideomycetes; order Trypetheliales; family Trypetheliaceae; genus Bathelium; species Bathelium albidoporum. The sequence goes on from JAGFVP010000079.1 coordinate 22,210, forward strand.
CAAGGGCAATCGTGAACAGGGATAAGCAATTCTATACACAAACGAACCAAGGCTGGCGGTTCCTGCCAACAGTCATTCTCCTTTTATCCTATCTTTGTCAACTTCAAAATGGTGAAGACACAATCTTTCTAACGTAGCACCGACCCTCGTACTCAGGCTGATTTGCTAGTCTGCGATCACTCGGACCCTTATGTAGGTAGGAAGTGTGCGTGTGCCATTGGCGAGGGTTACTGCAGAGTTGGCTGCGGATGCGACCACTATCCAAGGCTTGCTCCTCCGTGCAAATGTCCAAGACGTTGCGGCCTGGACTACCGTTGTCGAAAACGTAATGGATTTTGCTCGAGCTATTGTAAATGAATTTCATGCACAAACACACGGAGTAGCTGTCGGCATGCAGTTCATGGACTCCCGTTAGTTATCGTCAAGGGGCAAGGCTTTGACAAATGTGAAGATTTGGGATCGAAAATGATTGAGGATGGCTTAATGGGTACCGGGAGATGACGAAATGTTTGTTCTGATCTAGACTTCACCAACAGTTTCCGCGTTGCTTGGATGCTTTCTTGTGGTATATTTTTGTCCTCACTATTCTCCCCCCGCTCGTCTGGATGCTCCTTGATTGCAGTTCTTTGAGGTATAACTGCATTCCTTAGGGACAAGGCTTGTGGACGCTCGGTAAGTCCTGTTGGTGTCGACATTGTAGCTTTGTGAGATGTGAGCTTTCTCAACTAAATTGACAAGCTCTGCAGACAATGATATATTGTACCCTTCACCATAAAAACAAGGATGCTGAATATAGGGAAAAACTCCATCCTGAATGAATTAGCGCCAAAGATTCTGCATTTGCCTTCTCTTATTTGCAGATTGATTGAAATCTGAAAACTAACGTTTGCGAGAAAGCGTCGTTCGTGAATCGCAATGGACAGCAAAGTGCGCCTGGTGAGCCATGATCCGGGTTGCCAAAATCAGAATCCAAATTTTGCTGCTTGACAAACCAATCCATACTTTGGGGCAATCCGCTGAGCTTCCGACGCTGAATCACGGTGAATCAAAACTCTATTGACATGGTATCAGAGGGATGTTCGATATAAAAAGTTAAATGCTTGTAATAGCGATGGCAGGCATAGCAGGTATCACGAGATCCGTCAAATGTTTCCAAGGTCCCCCTTCCGTTACCTTCTCAATGCGCGAATAGAGTTGATTTAAGCCTTGCACCACGCCTGGACTGGCATTACGGCAGCACAATGTACCTTCACAGCTGTAGAAATTGTTACAGAAGTAACAGATGGAGGTTGGGAAGTAGCTTCAGAGGGTTCAGAAGCAACTTCAGAGGGTTCAGAAGCAGCTTCAGAGGGTTCAGAAGCAGCTTCAGAGGGTTCAGAAGCAGCTTCAGAGGGTTCGGAAGCAGCGCTCAACGATGGCAATCGTGTATATAAGCAGATCGTAGCCCACATCTCACCAATTCATGATTTTTCTCTCCTCTTGAATCTGGCCATTACCATATCAGAAACCTTTGTCGAAAGAGGATATGCGCTTCAGCTGGAAGAAGAGCATTGACACCAAGATGGGAAGGGCAGATTCTTGACAGATTCTCCGCGTTGTAGATTGAGCAGCAACGCTTTGGCGTAGCTCGTCTAGACGCGACGTATCGTCGAGGAGAGGAGCATCCCTAATTTCTACATTGAAGTGAAAGTAATCGCGCTTCGTCTTTTCGTCCAGGCGGTTCAATAAATCTTTCCCGACGTTCTCCCCGTCAAGAGATGGCATGAAGGATCGATAAAGACGCGGAACGAAGCCGTCGTTGAAGACGTGTCGGAAATGAGGAGCGACGGGGGACTGGGCTTCGGCTGTCCCAGTGTCTAAAGACAAGATCAGGTCCAGGGAAAAAGACGTCGGCCATACGGAACGACACTCAGCCAAGGCAAGTTTTATGGGGTTATTATGTTTCAAGCCACCATCTTGGGATCCACGCAGGTCTGAAAAGTCTGGGAAGATTCAACAACAGAAACAAGATAGCTGTACATCGATTTACATCGAAGCTGCAGAGGTCGATCCTGACCTTCAGCACTATCAGTACCATGCTCACCATAGCGAGGACGGAGGGCAGACTTACGCTTCCCACACGTGGGGCTCACCGTCCAGCTTTTCCGGTCGAATATGTCGGTAGCCTGGTATATCAGTTTGAGCAAAAAAGGCATCGCAGTGTTGGACGTACCACAGGCTTGCTTTCGTAGAATGCTAGGGTTATCATTGATGAAGAGAAATGAGGCTGCATCAGAGATAGAGGTCGCCGTAACGGCAGCTTTGGCTCCGATGCCATCAAACTTGAAGCAATCAAACATATGCTGAGAATCACCGAAACTCTCTTTCAAGTAGGTCTCAAGCGCGGTAGCGTCATAGCAGCCATCCGAGAGGCGACAGCGAAAGTAATCTCGGATCTTCACCAACAATGAATGACTGCGACTCAGCTTTGAGAAAACCTTTTTGACCAGCCTATCAAGTTTCTGACAACAACGATCTATATCCCAGCGGTAGAGGAAGAATCAATATTATGAGCCCCCCTGCAAGCCAATTAGTATGTCCTAATGGCAAAATCTATGAAATCCTGAATCGGTATAGCATTTCAAATCTCACTCTGAACAAGGCAGAAATACTCGAGGGGAACGACGCCCCGTATTCCACCACCATCGACGCTGAGGATCCGGGCGCCGGTAGTTATTGGCTTCAATCGAACTGTGAGCGGACCCTAAGATTGACAGAGCAGACAGCTTGAGATTATATACTGGTACTCAAAAGCGACAACTGCTGTTCCGTAGATTCTTACACAGACCTCACAGATCGCATGATGGCAGCTTAACACGTGCTGGGGACTTCGGAGAGGCAGTAGAGGCAGGTGCTGTTACTTCGCATACGCAGAGAATTGCCGTTGTCGGAGTGAAGACAAGCAGCGTATAAGTCGGCCGAGGTTCCTTAACCTTCCTCGATCTGACCGAATGGATGTCGAAAATGTTTCTCCGCCATCTGACGCTGGTGGCATACATTCTTTTCTGAGATCTGCTGGAATGCCTCGCGGCAAGTCACCTTATACAGTATACGGAAAACATGATGCGGATTGAAAACTGTGATTGATATTGGCCCTGACGACATTTGATGCGTGTGTCGTGGGCTCACGATGGGCCTTAGGCTGGACAGCATCGACGGACAGACTTGACGCAAGATGCTGGACAGTATCATCAGGCGGAAGGCCAAGTTCCCTCGCTAGTTTCAGAAAGTTGACGATATGCTTCAGCGAGTGTTTGCAGGCTTCATGATATTGTCGCGTTGCGCTCAGGTAACAAAACGGGTCAGAGGAGGTGCTAACGGTATGGCGTAGAGATTTTCGGTATAGTCGCTATAGATTGTGAGCAGAGAACAGCCAATGGCACTGCTTCTGCAGCTTCTCCATTTCTTTCATATTTGAAAAGATGTTTTCCTTCAGCGGCCTATGTTTGGCAAGTTGCGAGAGCCGAGCCGTACTAAAGTCACCGAGGAGAAAAGATTACCAATGTCCGGAGTGCGTTCTTCGAGAATGGCACATAGAGTCTCCACGTTTGTATAGTCATGTTCCATTGAAATTCCGACGAGAATAAAGCGAGGTCTTACGTAGACCGGTATATTTGCAAGCATGCCCAGGCAGCTCATCGGACCAGAAGACGCTTGATCTCGTCAGTAGTGGCAAAATTATCAATGAACATTGTGATAATACAGTAGAAGGGAAACAGAATCTTGCCAAAGGCCACGTCTAAGAAATTTCAGATCTCGTAGAAGGGCCATTGCACCGGAAAAGCTGTGCTCTCATGGCAGGTTCTGTCAAAGTTACACAAAATACAGCAGCAAGGCAGGAGACTCTGGAGATTCGGCTGTTCCAGACCTCACAGCTGATAAATCAAGGCATTCCAGAAGGATGAGATCCCGGCAGGTGTACAGGGGTTGATTTGTGTATATAAGCAGCTCAATTCCCATAGAGATTGAATCAACAGAGGTGCTTCCGAACTGTGATCTGTGGAATCTTAACAGGTTCCGTAGGATAGCCATCGGCAAAGAACACCGGGATCTTGGAATCGATCGTTCTCGTATCTATTCTGGTATCAAAAAGGCCACTGGAGCGGCATCAGCGGAGGTTGTTGGTTGAAAATAGCCCTCGTCGGGCTGTGTCTTTCGCTGTTCAGCTTAGAAAGAAGAGAAGCAAAGGCGTTTTGTGGGCTGCAGCTACGAGTTCGTCTACCAGTCGCTCGAATCTTCCAGTGTCGATGAAGCTGAAATCTTTGACAGCTGCCACTTGAACCCAGGCGACGTGATTTTAAGTTGCCATTGTCACAATTCTCTTGGATGAAAATTTGGGGGTTTCTCCTTGTGGGACGGCATCACTATGTAAGCGCGCAGTCTTGTTCCAAGAATGGGCCGCACAAACTTGGTAATGTCATTTGTGCTTATAGTTTAAACCACGTCTTTGAAATAGAAATAGACAGTGTGGCCCAGGTTCGAGTCTACAACGCCCAGGAAAATGGCAGAAGATGCGAGCACGGAGGAGGCCATCGATCATTCCGAAGCACGATTTGTGGAGCAACAAAGGTATTTTATGGGAAGTGCCAAGATGGAGGCTCGGTACCTAGAGTTCGAACATGAGCGAAGAGGAAAAAGAATATTTGACCCGCCGAACATTGCGCGACTCGTTAACGTAGAATAGAGCCTGAGCATGCAGGATCAAGCGGATTCGTCGTTGAAGCTCGCCGACGCGCGACCCCAGAAACCCACCGCCATCGCTGAAGCTCCCACCGCCGACTCGCCTGGCGTGCTTGAATGGCCAACATCGTGTAGAAGCGGCGAAAATCTTTCTAAATTCGAGCAATAAATGGCACGTCGTTGACTTGGTATGATGCTAGTATCTATGCAATCTCACATACCTTGATGGGATTGGCTAATGAGAACAGACGCGCCGCAACGTATTCAAAGCGACCTTCGCGAAGCTCACTTCAATACTCGAGCCTTCTGTGATGAGGAACATTTTTCATCACTTACGAAACTACCTGCAGAATGGTAAACTTGATTAAGCAGGGCGATGGTTAGCCCGACTGTCGACCAGCAAGCGTAGGGATGTGGACAGACTCGTCAATAATGCAGCCGCTCTGCAAGGCGTTCGATAAGTTATCCTATGTATCGCTCTATGGGGCTTTCTGCAGTTGGGTACCTTTCATCGGATTCTCACGATGAAGTGTGAAGATATATAGTCACATCACCTCTTATTTGTAGCACTGCTGATTTTGCTGAAGGAATCGATCCATTACCTCAACTACATTCATATGTCTCGAAGCTACATCATAGGCGATTATCCTCCGTCTTCGCTAGACTACCATATTCTTACCGCATGTCGTTTACTGATGCCATCTCTCTCATCACACGATCGTAATGTTCTAGACACCCGCCGTTCGGAGCTCTTTCGTTTTATCAGTGAAGAACGCCAGCCATACGTATTCGATCAGCTAAGGACGTTCTCTGGGTGGGTTCCATCGTTATCCATGTTTGCCGAAGATGCCAAATATCTGGAGCCATGCTCCAGATTATACGTGCCATCCTACCCCCCAAACTGAAATACTCACCCTATTGTACTTTTTGCAAAAATTGGAAGATTTCAGACGATTTATACCTCTTGTCTCTGCAGATTGGAAAGTATGAGAGCAAGAATGTAACGGTGACCCCAGCTAACGCCTTCATTATAGCATACCAGCGGTTGTAGCTGTTTGCCGTGCGGTACTTTCCTCAGATGACAGGGATCGACCCCCGAAGAGGCAAAGGAGTGACAAAGCCAGAATCCGAAACTTGCAAACAAATTTGGCCGTTATTTGCAAAACTTGCAAATTGTCTTAGCTTCGATTCGCCGGAAACCAACAGCATGGCCGGCGATGACCACGTTAAGGATATGGTATTGAGCATATTACAATGTGTTCGGCGTTTTGACATGGATTACGTCCCACCGGCAGCTTTACGAGAAGAAATCCCCAGAATCCAGGCAATAATCGAGGCCATGCCCATTCCCACTGCGTCTGAGCCCCTTCCTGTGTGCCAATCGGTGTAAGCATTGAACAACATTCCCCGGCTGCAACGGTGCAGCAGACCTTTTATGGCAACACTCATGCGATCGCCTGGTTCTTTTCCTTGCGCGTATCGATTCGTGTTGTTCCTGTCCCAAAGCTCAAGAGACGTATGCAGCGTGTTTTGCTTTTACACGCGAGATATTCCGATGCTTTTTCAGCGAGCCAAGTAGCCTTGCTGATTTATTAAACGGTGGGAATGGCAATGGAATTGACCATCCTCCTCAGTCGGCCCGCAGCAGGATCGGCAATAGAAATGGCAACCCTCCTCACTCACCCAATCCTAGATTGGGCAACTCTTCATCGAGACCGTCCGACTCTAATGCCCCGGATCCCTCCCCAACACCAGAACGACCGGGGCCCCGCTCCTTCAGCGCATAGCCTCAAGAAGATGACGGGATTGCATACAGATCCAATGTCGTATCCCTACCATCTTCCTCGCCGAGAAAGCGTCGCCGGAGCATCTATCAAAGCTGACAGCACCGCTACCTGAGTCACCCATGGAAATAACCGAGTCACGGATCGTGCCCATTGAGGACCACAGTGCCTTGAAGATCTACACAAGCCACGGTCTTTTCCATCTAAAGAGTAATAATCTATACTTCGGATGTTCGCCTTGCTATCCTCGGGTTATTTCGCCACCCCAAAACAGTCTTTCTCTTCACCGATCAATTATTCTACTCTTTCAAAAAGGAACAGTCTGCGGGATTCAAAGTCTGCATCGATCAACTACAAAATCAACAATATGCATTTGCGATCGTTAGTGATAATGCCAATCAAGTCGTTTTCATTGGTAATCCAACAAAGTCTCACGCTGATATGTTCTTTGCTGTTGGCAGGATGGACATGGTGCATGAAATCTCGAAAACCAAGAACGTTGCGAGCAGGATAGCATTGATATGAGAGCGGCGTTGGAAATACGATGTCTGATTGGGTAATTGATATGGTAATGGCAGGAATCAAGAGAGTGAAAAAACATGAATTCGTGAGATGTGGGCTACGGGCTGCTTATATACATGGTTGCTACTGATGAGCGCTGCTTCCGAACCTCCATCTGCTACTTCCGTAACAGTATTATTCTTCCGACAGAGGCTTGCCTTAGGCCGAGTCTGTATGACTCGCTCTCCGAAGGCATGACAGATTCCTGATGGCGTTTTTGCATGTGCTCCCTGACTAGATCACCTCGCAACACTTGATCTCGAACAGCAGTAAAGCGCCGGTACTATCATATCGCTAGTCAATACCAACTACTCACTCTTTCTACAAGCTTATTTCTTCAATTATGATCTCTTCTTCGGGGTTAATATCAATCAGCTGATCGATCCTCTCGACCTGGTTCATCCTCTCAATAATCCAGCCGTTGACCTCGCTGACCACAAACATGCCCTCACTGTATAATACTGGAAAGTCTTGCCGGAGTTTGGCAAGTTGATGACGAAAGCATGTAGTGCTTGGTTGGTAATACACTTTGTAGCTAGCAAATGAAGACATGGAGGTGAAGTAGAGTATCACGATATCTCCTTGTACTGACCACAAAGGCATGATGTCTTGGATTGAATAGCCGATCTAATTACATGCGCCTGCGCTTGGGAGAGGGCTCATCACTCTGCTGATTGCTACCCGACGGCGCCTGCACTTCAGGAACGCCGAGGAAAATCTTCAAGGTCCTCAGATCAGCCGTCGTGCTCTCTGTCCAAGCTGCCCATTGGCTCAACCTTTCTTCCAGCTGATCACATCGGAAGTGGATATACGGTTGTATGCATTCACACCGCATTAGCACGCCAGTGCAGCTGCATTCTATATCATGCGCTAGTAAACTCACTCCACCTTGACCCGCATGATCATGTCTAGCAACGCTTGCTTGGTAAGGTGTCCCGTTGTCGGTTGTCCCAAGGATCCCGGCGTTCTCCACTCCCTGCCTCCAGTCCCTGGCTCCGGTTGCTGTACCCTGATAAGAGCCGCTTCAGCTTTTGCGTTTCTTGTGCGAGTGTGGGTCGCTGCGCCGAATTTCGGGTGCCGCAGCGCATGAGGTTTCCCCAAGACAAGTCAGCGAAGATGCTGCAAGTAAAGTCGTTCATCAAATGATGCTCGTGGTGGTCCATGATTTTTTGATGAGATTCTTAGGGCGCTCGTTTACTCTGTTTTAATATCCTGAAGGCGATTTTCTAGCAAGGACCTTGGAATTGAATGCCTAGTAAGGGCCCCACAGTTAGTTCAACTTGCTCAAACACCAATGCAAGTGCTTTTACGCAAGGGCGCTGCTCTGTCGCTCTTTCGCCCTTGCCCTCATTTCCGGTGCTGCGTAGGGCAGATTCATTGGTTAGCTAGCTAGGATCGGATAAGGATAAAGGATTTCCGACACTAAATCAACGCCCCAACTTCCTATAATCAGTATGGGCTTGACCCCTTCATCGAGAACATTGCTTTGTTACAAGAATTGCTCTTGAGCTAAGACCCAATCAAGCCATGGTCTGCCGTTCCACCAACACAGTCTACGGAAACTATCTGCAGGTGCGACGCCATCACGAAACTTCTTCTCGAAGGTCTTAACCTATCCTGCTTAGCCGCCGTAGTGGCCTGTCGTCCTCCCCCTTCCGCCCCTCGGCACCCAGTCAGCTCAGGAGACTCCCTATTAATGACGAAATTCTAGTCGGAGAGCTCGGTACCGATCAAGCCATGCTAGGAACTCAGAACAGTCTGTGGCGCGGCCGCCCCAATAGAAAGGAGACACAGACTGGAGGACACCGAGAAATGAACTTGTTTTTGAGCAACGTCTCATCCAGCTATAAGTTCCATCACCGTTTCGATATCCCTTTGCACACTGTCCACATCTGTGTCAGAAATCATTACCGATGAACACCGCTTCCTCCGAACATTACAAATGGACAGAAGAGGAAGAGGCGTGCCTTATGCAACTCATAGAGTCTAATCCTTTGGCACCATGGGTCACCATCGTTAATCTCTACAATTCAGTTCATGTTGATCGTGTTCGGAGTGAAGATGGTGTCAAATGGAAATGGCAATGGATGCAGAGCACTGTCCAGCCTGACGCCAAACTCGAGAATTCGGAAGCAGGGGTGGCACAAGAACAGAGATCACAGAGTAGCGAAACTGATGCTGCAGTGCTTACAGAACAATCGCGGCTTCAATGCCAGAACCACGTCGATTTCCTAGAACCGATAGAAGATCTTCAGGATATCATACAGTGGGCGCCAATACCTCTCGACGAAATGTGGCAATCCCAATATCTCTTCGAACCCCACGTCGAAACGTACCAACTACCATTGTTGACTTTGTCTCGGCAGCGTCAACAAGCTGCGACTGAAAGAGCTACCTGCGCAATCGACAGGGCAGAGATCGAAGGCGAATTGCCGCAACCAAGTTTGGGGCCGCTGACAAGTCCGAGTTCGGCTACTTCCAGGTCGGCTGAGCAAGCCGTGCGCTTGTCCAACGAGACCCTGTCTCACTTCGACTCGAGTAACTACTTCAGGACGACATAAATTTTGTAGATGCAACACAATACGACATCTCTTTATCAACCCCGAGTTCTTTTACCAGCAAATACCTCAAGTGGATGCACATGTGGATGTAGGTCTCATCCGACGGACTTCGTATGACAGCACTGACAACCTTTATATAGGACTAACGCTCCCACTGTGACATCTGTAAGCATCGATCTGACTGGGACGTTCTGTGAGACTTTTTTGTATGCGAGGACAAGTTCATCGGATATGCACGAGGTCTAGAACGCAGCATTACAGAATGTCTATGGTCTTAACTGAAAATTACTCATGTGCAAGTCCAGATGTGGAAGTTGCTGAAACAGGTAGCTGTGGAGAAGTCTGCCCTTATTGCGAAGAAGTCTGCATTTGCTGCTTTGTACCCACCACTTAAAAGCTATCATAGAGCACTACTGATAAAGGGCATGTGAGAACTTACGACACAGTCCTCACGCTCACTTTAATGTGGTTGAGAGAACTTCTGATCGTGTTATGTGAGATAAAGATATGAACGGAAGTGATAATATTTCGGACCTGGCTGAGGAGAACAAAGCACTTCGACAAAATATTTTGAATATGGAAAGTAAGGAATAGAGTACTTGAGGAGAAATACCTCAGTCTTCTAAGATGCACATGCTCAGGTAGGTATTCTCTGTATTGAGGCAGGATTATCCTAATTTCCTAAGGCCCGGGCGCTGCTAGAGTAGAACCTTGCACGTGACGGGTATGTACTGTGGTGTAATATATCATATCATGTATTAGTAATTCAACTTGGTTTATGCGTATATGTACATTAGTTAGCAATCATACCAGCTAAATGTCCACGAGTTCGGTATGTGAGTCATCTCTTGCCTACTACTTTAGCTTTTTCAGGCGTACCCATTTTTCTCAGGCAAGTTGAATTGTCCTAAGTTTGTATAACTATATCTATACGTACGACTACCGTAACTACTCCCCACAATCAGACGCGATCACAACCGCCTGTCCCCAAATCTTGTCCACTGATCGCTGCTCTGCGATGACTCCAACTCCGGTACAATGGCCTGCGAGATCAGTGCGCGATACCTCCCTCAACTTTTTCAGAGAACGACGCGATACCTTCGAACTTTTTGGTACCAGGTTTGGGTTCGCATAGGCTAACAGTACAACTAGTACCTTCTGACAGAGTATAGGGTATATGGTCAAGCTGGATCGCCTGTGCTCACATCATTAATTATCACAGTTGTATCTCTGAGCATCACTAATATGCTCAGAACATGTATTTATACAGCACCACCTCCATAGCTCAATCTGAAAGCTTTCACCAACCAACTTCATGTTCTGTCACCTTCCTCCTCTGTTGTCCCGTTTAAACGACCCGACCCTTCTCTTTGCCAACGCTGGTATGAACCAGTACAAATCCATTTTTCTCGGAACCGTAGACCCTCAATCTGACTGCGCTGTTACAACTTGCTACGAACTCCCAGAAATGTATTCGCGCAGCTGGAAAGCACAACGACTTTGACGATGTCGGTAAGGACAGCTATCACCACACTTTCTTCGAGGTATTGGGTGAATGGTCCTTCGGCAACTACTTCAAGGAAAAGGCCATTGCATATTCGTGAGAACTGCTCAAAAGCGTCTTTAGTCTCGACTCGAATAGACTTTACGTAACCTATTTCGAGGGTCACCCACCTAGCGGACTTGGTCCACATGACGAAGCCAGGGAGCTATGGCGCTCCTTTGTTTTCCTAAGGACCATATCATACTGGGAAATATGAAGGATAGCTTTTGGTAAATGAGAGATCAAGGCCCATGTGGCCTCTGCATCGAACTCCACCACGACAGGATTACCGGCGGTCGCAATTCTGCACATCTGGTCAATCAAGATGATCCAAACATGATTGAGATGTGGAACGTTGTTTTCATCTAGTTCAATAGAGAAGAGGATAAGTCTCTAAAAATGTTACCCCGCAAGCATATTGATACTGGTTTGGGCTTTGAGCGTATGGTTTCAATATTGCTGGACAAGCCGTCCAACTACAGTGCCTCGTCAAAAGTCTTGTAACACCACCGAATTCCCCGCACCCACCACCATGCCACCACCAAATCCACCACGCGTTAATTCAACGAATAACAGGTCAATTCTTGCAGAAATTAGTGGAAATCGTGCGCGAGGAGCTCAGCTTTCAAAAGAAACACGCGCCGCAATTTTAGGAGCTCATTCAGCCGGGCAATCACATACAGTAATTGCCACCTCGATTGGATGTAATCGCTCTACCGTATATCGTACAATTCAAAGTTTTAATACTTCACAACAATTAATTACCAAACCTTGATCTGGACGTCCTAAAAAGCTTAATCGCCGAGACTGTCGAGCTATCCTTCAAATTATCCGTACAAGGCCTAAAATTACATATAAAGAGGTAGCTGCTTTCACAGGTGTCAATTGCAGCAGAAGCACTATTTATCGCCTAGTAAAGAAGCACAATATTACTAAATGGAGAGCAAAACAGCGTCCAAAACTCACAGCTGCTGATGCTAAGCGCAGGCTAAATTTCGCAAAAAAATATCGCTATTAGAAGGAGGAATGGAAGCAGGTTATCTTCAGTGATGAAATCTCTTTAGAACAAGGCTCAGGACGTGCTCAAAAATAGGTTTGGCGAACTCCACAACAGACGTGGCTTCATGAGATGATTAAACCAAAGATAATGAAAGATATCAAGCAAATGTTTTGGGTATGCTTTTGGTTTGGTGGCTGCAGTAAACTCATTGATATGCCGAGAGACAAGGCCTCTAAAAACAATGGATATACAGCTATTTCCTTACTATTTGCTTATGAAGAAGGCCTTCAGTCAATTTACGAACCTGGTATGATTTTCTAACAGGATAATGCTCCTATTCACAAGGCTGTTTTTGTAAAAGAATGGCTTAAATCTCATGGCATCTGGGTGCTTAAATGGCCGCCTTATTCGCCAGATTTGAATCCTATTAAACACATGTGGTGGGCTCTTAAAAAGCGTGTATACGAGCATCATTCATACTTACTGGAAATGGGCAAAACAGAGGAAGCTAAAAAGGCATTAATTAAGGCATGTAAACAGGAATGGAAGCGAATTAGTAACAGGTTATAGCGTAAGCTTATTTGGAGCATGCCACGGCGAATGGCGGCAGTAATTAAAGCAAAAGGCTGGCAAACGAAGTATTAAATATTGAATTTAGTAGCTAGCTAGATATACCACAAATCACAAATCAAATTCGGCTTCAAAATTTTCTAATTCGGTAATAAATGTGGTGTGAAAGCATGGTAGAGGTGGCTGGATTTGGTGGTGTTGCAAGACTTTTGACGAGGCACTGTACGACACTGATGGTTTTCCCCACGCTTCAGAAAATTAAAGAGATTACCGGAGTTCGTCCAAACCAAGGCAAATTTGGCGCTGAAGATATAGGTGGCGTGGATACTGTATAAGGTGTTGTCGCTGATCACGTGCGTACATGTACAGTTGCTATTGCAGATGGTGCGATACCCGTCAGCATAGGCCGGGTCTTACGACGTGGTGCCTAAAATGCTAAAAACTACCTCAATGCTGAGATTTGTTCGTTTTTCTCGAAAATTGTGCCTACGGTTGGGATATGTTTCCGGAGATTCAGAAAAATCACAAGATATTCAAATGACTCTAGATGGAGAAGAGCGGGCATTTGCTCTCAATCTGGATAGAGGAGAAGCCATTTCCAATAAATATGCTCAAAGCTGCCAGCAAAAAGGCTTACAGAACCCCCCTGGAGCTTATGTGTGGCGTTTGTATGATAACTATGGATTTCCGGTTGATTTGACCAAACTTATGGCTGAGGAAAATGGATTCAACATTATTGATGCTGAGGTGGCTGTCGCTCGAGAGAAAGCCCGCGAAGCTAGTAAAGCCGAGAGAAAAGTTACCTCTGATCTGGTTGCCCTAGACGTCCACGACATTGCTGTCCTGAAGAAGATGAAAGATATACCCAAGACTGACGACATGGCTAAATATCACAAAGGAAGTTTTCAGTCTACAATCAAGGTACTGTACTATCGCAAAAATCTTTCTAAAAAGCACGGCTGAAATAGCTAATGGCAAAGAGTTTGGTGTACTGTTGAATAGTGTCAAGGTTGTACAAAGTGCTGCCAAAGCAGCCACAGTACCAAAATCTGGAGATTCGGCTGTTCCAGACCTCACAGCTGATAAATCAAGGAGTTTCAGAAGGATGAGATCCTGGCAGGTGTACAGAGGATGATTTGTGTATATAAGCAGCTCAATTCCCATAGAGATTAAAAGAGAACAGGTGCTTCCGAACTGTGATCTGTAAGATTCTTAACAAATAGGACAGACTCCTATCCTGAGTCAGGAGGGCAAATACTCGAGACCGGAAGTTTGCTTATCGATGATGTTACTGAGGCGGAGGTGTGAAATGTACAGACTTATGCAGGTTATGTGCTATACACCAGCCCGATAAGACACGGCTACTTGTCGGTGGGTGATACAATTTTCGCCGGGTACGACAGGATACGACGATCATCAGTTCAGATGAACCATACCGGAACTCACCTTCTCAATTTTGCGCTACGCGAGGTGCTGGGCGCCGAAGTTGATCAGAAAGGGTCGCTTGTTGCGCTGGAGAAAGTGCGGTCTGATTTTTCATACAAGGCTGGTGTTGGTGTCACGGATGAGGAACTCGAAAGGATCGACGATATCTCAGACACGTACATTAGGAACGATATGGAAATATTTGCATCAGATATCGACCTGCCGACCGCACAGCAAATTGAAGCATACGCGCTGTATTTGGAGAGGTATATCCAGATCCTGTTAGAGTGGTTTCCGTTGGAATCCCAGTGCCAAGGACTGGCGGAAGCACAGCATTGAATTTTTGGAGGCACGCATGTTGACCGAACCGGGAAGATCGAAGAGCTCATTGTGCTCGAGGAATCTGGTATTGCAAACGGCGTCCGACTTATCTTTGCCGTCACTGGCAGAGAGGCTGCAGAAGTCCGACAAGTCGCGAGTGATTTTGAAGAGCGCATCAGCCACCTTGAGCAGGTATCCCTCTCACCCGAAAAGGAAAAGTTCTTAAAAGAAACACAAGTCGAGCTCGCAAAACTAACCATTTCAACGTTGAGCAAGAGGGAACATACAGGGGGTTGTGAGAAAGTCGCTAAAGACGTGCTTAAAGAGCAAAAAGAGCTTTAGAAAAATCAGGCTGATGTAGCAACAAAACTTGTGAGGGCACAAGCGAAGATCTGTCTCTGAATTCATCTGGTGTCGTGCTCTAAAGAAGAAGAAGAGGAGGTGAAGGCAGGTGAATGAACAGATGAAGTAGTGATGTAGGCTGCTCCTGCCGTAACAAAACTCGCCAAGACCCACTTCAAAGCCAATAAAAATAGTGCCTCGTTTGTTGCGAATCTGGCCACCAGCTTATCCGCTCGAGCCGTCTCCGAAGCTATCAAGCA
Organism: Bathelium albidoporum; assembly: GCA_021031095.1. Lineage (NCBI taxonomy): Eukaryota > Fungi > Ascomycota > Dothideomycetes > Trypetheliales > Trypetheliaceae > Bathelium > Bathelium albidoporum. The sequence continues at coordinate 37,296 of JAGFVP010000079.1, forward strand.
CGTCTCCTCCACGTAACATGGCAAGAGTGTATACTTCATTGGCACTGACAGCGTCGCTGGCAAAGTTGTCCGTGGATGCTTTGTTGCCCCGATGAGTTTCTTCCACCAAGAAATGTCGTGTGCCAATAAGATGGACAGGAGCACGCTTCCAAAGGCCCACGAGCCGGCGAGCAGGCAGCGCAAGTGACGGGAGCAGTAGGTGGGAAGGCGGGAGGGAAGGGGGCAACGAGTATGGACAGTGGAACGAAAGTGTAGAAGATGGATGAGGGGTGGGTACTCGCAGTAAAGCATCTAGAGAGTCTTCAGATTTGATAATGGCTGATGCAGAGCCTATATTTACTAAGAAATCTAGCAGGATCTTTAACGTAAACTTCAACAGGTCATACGGGAAAGCAACAAGTTGTGAAAGGCAGTGCACATGCAAACCTTTCGTGTCCATCCTATGTTACGGCAGGCCCACACCACCGAAATCTTTCACTATAGTATCACTAAGAATATAAGACAGACAGTTACAGATTATAAGTATATATATATACAATTTCAAATTTAATTGTTATTGTTGAGATTATTCATTTACAATTAATAAGAAAAAAATGTGGTGATTGGGCCAAAACAGAGTATGGGCCGAATCCAGGTGGTTCGACTTACGATCCTCAAGTAATATTCTGCCAAGAGCACGTAGGGCGAAGACAAAGTAACTTATAATATTGATTGATTGACTAAGAAATAGTCGTGCAAAGAAAGATGCTAAATTACAGCAGCACAGCGCCACGCGGGTTGAATAATACTTCACTCACACAAATTTCAGCCTTGCTCCGCACCCCCTTTTCACTAACGATTTACTAGCAAATTTCGGCCAAATTTTAACAGCAAACAATGCTGAATGTATAGGTGTTAGATGCTGCTATTTATCACAACCTATGGAGTTGATCTATCAATATCCTGTCATACGTCCTTCCATCTCAATTACTGTTCTTAGCCTCTGAGGCATAGAATCAATTCGTATACTATTAAATTCTTCTGAGATCCTATTCCACGCTGCCTCAGCAATTTCCTTTGTACCATCTCGTCCCAATAAGGGTATTTCCTAAGGTCCTGCTTGAGCGGCTGCCAGCAGTTCTTAATAAGTGCCAAATCAGGTGAACCAGGGCAGTTGAAATAGTGCTTCAATCCAACCTACTTTAGGTCAGCAGCCGTTATTATTACTGTTATTATTGCTGTATCTCACCCGCTTCTTCCGTTTCTGTACAGGGCATTTGGCATCGTTCTTACCCTGACCACCATAACCTGAATCTCCATCTTCTTCTAGGACGAATTTGTCTCCACGATCAAGCCATGGCTTCACAACCTTTTTGAGGATCTGATTAAGGTATACCTCCTTGTTCATCTTCCCATTTGAATTGCCTGAACTATTGTACTAATACAGCCTAGATTTAAAGCTATAGCCATCTGAGGCCCAGGTATGTAGTCACTTTAAGTTAACGGCAGCTGTGGAATCATCTGCTTCTTGAGTACAGTCAAGAAAATAGCGGTTTCCAGGCTTCCGTACGACATATAGTTTGCCTTAAGGCCCTATACCGAAATAAATCTTATCAGATGGCCGTATATCTCTCCAATCCTCAGGTTCAGGATAGCGCTCAAGCATAAGAAAAGCGTAATTAACTCGCTTCTTAGCAAGCTTATCACTGACCCATCCCTTCCTACAAGCTATACACTTGTGGTAATCCATAGTTCCCATGTGGCGCTGTATAGTTTATCCTGTGACTTCAAGACCGACCTTCCAGCCAAGCTGCTGCCATATAAGGCCTCTAGCAGTGAAGCCTTCTCCTCAAATGATTCACTCTATCTTACATATATGCTATGGAGTAACAATAAGGTGTCTACCTCGTTGATCTGTTTGATCTTGATTGTGATGCCTGTCTCCAGCATAGTGCAATAATCTCTGCGAAAGGCACACCGCCCAGTTCCGGAAACACTTCATTCTTATAGAGTTCCTCCACCTGGTCTTCGTCAGTCAGCTCGTTATACGGCTCGTGTCCGGTGGCGATGAAGTAGATTGTCGAGCCCAAGGCGAAAAGGTCCTCTTTGATCGTTGCCGGCTGGATATGTCTCTTAGCTAGGCTCGGCGGCCTGTATCTCAAACCCGGAATAACCGTGGCACATGAGCCATCCAAGGAAGGCCCGCCGAAATCACAGGTCTTGAGACTAAGATCGACATCCAGCAGAAAATTATGCGGCCCGACATCACCCTGAATGACGCCATGGGAGTGTAGTAGCTCAACACCCTCAGTGGCCTCCATGGCCCACTGTTGCCTCTGGGTCGGCGGTCGTTTGTCCATACTTCTTAACGTATTCCATGAGATTGCCGTGAGGCATGTATTTCAGCGTCAATGTGTGGTCGACGGGATCCCAGTGTTTCAGTTGTACCAGTCGGGGATGTGTTCCAAGTCTCTCGTATATCTGCGCTTCGATCGCCATCTCTTGCCTGCATTCTTATGCTGTTGGACGACCCGTCCGAGGAGACTTGGAGCACATCTTCCGACTCAAGACGCTCTACAAGTCCCGTTACTCCCCCCCAAGGAACTCGCCCTTCCCCTGTATAGTATTGGCTTTTTTTTTAAACTCCTTGATAGAGACAGGCTTGCCATTGAAGATGAGGTCTTGAGGGTTGATGCCTGCTTCGCCGCCCCGGCCGTCTGGGCTGGTGTGATCGCAGGCTACAAATGCACGCATGGTTAGCTTATAAGTGGGTGCTGGTTAACCACTCTCTGAGGAAGCTCTACCTGACGAAATTGCTGCCTTCGGGGTCATGCTTCCAATGCGGAGTTGATCAAGTTGCACAAGCTCATCGGCCTCCTCCATTGTCGTAGCTGCAGAGGTTATGTTACGGACGAGTACATCATTTTCCGCAATGCAAAGTCACGTGACAGAAAGTTACTCGGAGTTATATCGGGTAGCCTCTACGAGCGATCTCCAAGAGCGCATTGGATTGTTATTCCTCCAATTGCACTGCGCGGTGTGGTAGACTAAGGAGACAACATGGCCGAGCGAAACCCGCGAGCACGCTATATGTCTCAGCAACGACCTTCGAGAATGGGAGATAGTACCACATACCCGTCTGAAGCTCAGAGGTTTCGGAGCAGTCTCAGAGCGGCTGCCGTGAAAGGTCTGTTCTAGATACTATCGTATCGCCAACCGAAGTTCGTAAGTCTAGGTTCCAAGGTATCGAGTTTACCCGCCGCCCCACCACAGGCGTTTGCCGCTTGATACAGCGAATGAGAGGTACGAGATGCTATGCGTAAGGTACTTTAGTTGGTCCAATGGGATTCCTCGTCAACCAGGGGAGCTTGGGTTCGAGAACTTCAGGCTTTTCCCTATCTCCTACCTTTTTCTTCATCTGGATTTGTTGGCGACGATGGCATTCTCGTCACTCTTAAATCCTGCCTCACTGTACGACAACCTGCGACAGAACGTGATCTACTTATTGCGATCTTTGGCTGCTAGACTTGAGACTCCGGATGAGGCTATTTTCAGCCTTGCCATAAGTTCGGTACCAATGCACGTATTCACGCAGCACCCGAAATGCAACTGATCGTTGATGTGTAGGGGGCCCAGTTTATGTGCATGCGCGTTGCTGTTGAACTGAATATTTTCGAGTTTCTTGTTAGCAAGAGCCCACGCACAGTCACTGAGCTGGCAGCATTAACGAGTGCGGAGTCACTGTTCCTGTCAAGGCTTTTAAGGTCATTAGCTGCGATGAGATTCATTAGAGAGGTTGGGTCAGATACGTTCGCTCCGTCGCCCACTACCTACTGCATCGTGAAGCCCCATGTCCGCGCTGGCGTTAAACATTGGTAAGAATGTCAATGTTCTCAAGTGTCTTCTTCAGCTGCTATATTACTATCTGGCCACCTTCAAGAACAGAATAAAGGAGAGATTATGTGCTTAATTTTGTTCACAGTCCGAGAGAAACAAGACACTCCAAAGACAACCCAGCGGCCTTTTCGTATTTTCTTGACTGATCAAATCCGTGTGCTGGTTTCCTTGTATTTAGATTGTGCTATTAGTGCAAATCTCATGCCTAACTAACCGTTCCATGGGTATGACCAAGGCATGCCAACTCTCACAGCCATGCCAGCCTACTTCAAGCAAAATGGCTACAAATGCCCGCCTCACAGTACCAAAGGGCCCATCCAGTTCGCCTTCAATACCCCACTCGAAACATACCAATACTGGCAGACCAAGCCAGACGTGCTCAACAACTTTCATATATACATGCAAGGCCATTTTTCGGCGAAACGACTCGACTGGCTTGAGTGGTTTCCGTTGCAATCCGCCGTTCTCGCTGGTTATTCAGCAAAACAGAGCCCGTACTTGTTTGTCGACGTAGGCGGTGGCAGAGGCCATCAAGCTCATAGTGTCAGGACCAAGTTTCCAGATTCCCAAGGGATCATAGTATTGGAGGACTTACCTGAAGTCATTGATAGTGGGACTAATATTCATCCGGATATTGAGAAAGTGAAACAGAACTTTTTTGAGGAAAATGCTATCAAAGGTTGATTTCTTTCCATCAAGCTCTTTGAAGCCTTCAAAAACTGACGTTCCCTCAGGCGCTCGTGTTTACTATCTAGCCCACATCATGCACAATTGGCCCACAGACGAATGCGTCCGGATCCTCAACAACATTCGTGAAGCTATGACGCCGGGCTACTCCAAAGCCTTGCTATGCGACCTCGTGCTTCCGGACACTGGGATCAGTCTGCGACAAGCGGCCCTGGACTTGGGCATGTTGACGTTGCATTCTGGAATGCAGCGAAGCAAGCAGCAATGGAGCGACTTAGCAGAACAGGCTGGATTGAGAGTGGAGAAGTTTTGGATGGCACCCAAAGAAGGAGACGGAATCGTGCAGTTAGTCCGAGACGACTGACAAAATGCCTTGTGAACTCGACATCAGGAGAGGTGCAATGCTTTACGCACCAATTTTCACATGGGTAAAAGCCTGGAATCAAGCCGCGGTCGCCCTCATCGAGAGTACAGCCTTTAATTTGGCCGTCTCTTATAAACAATTAATTGACTACAAATTGAACGTGTATCCAAGTTTCAGTCGATTGGGGGCCTCCTTGATACTATCAGCCACCTTTTTATCGACGTAGGATTCACTAAATTCCCTTTTCGGGCTCTCTGGTGGTATCATCAGCATTGCACATTGAGGAGCACCCTTTGTTACTACCGCACTACTTCGTTGAGCACCAATCCGCGCTGTGATACACTACATGACAAACCAGAGCCACTGCCAATCAAGTCTCCGATTCAATAGCCTTGATCGTCTTCTTGACCACCCGCTTCTCCCTCATCTCTGCTCTCTGCATCTCATCCGCCCTTGCCCGCCGCGACCCAGCAAACAATCGGTCGAATGCATTATCCTCCTTTCCTCCCCCATGTGCTCCTATCGTCACCGAAGTCTCCATACCAACCATTTCCCCCTGCTCTTCGTGTGTCGCAGGCACTGGACCGCGGAGGTCAACATCTTCCACCGTCTCTACTTCCTCTTCAAGAATCACCTCGCATGCTTTTCCCTCTTCAGTCTCCGCCCCTGAAGTCAATTGCGCGTCTGAAACCACTTCCTCCTCCTCTCCTCCATCAACGCCCCCTGCTGAACTCGACTGGAAATCATCCTTCGCCCGCGCCGCTACCTCAATGCTCTTTCCGCTTCGCCGCAGGGCTCTTTTCGTCCCATTTAGCAGTGATGCGCGCTTTGCCCCAGTTCCTCGTTTGGCGGCTGCAAGTTTCAGGCTCGTAAAGCGACGAGATGTCTTAATGAGTACGTCCTTAGTGCGTCCTGTCGCTACTGCTGCTGTACTGGCAGTGGTGGCAAATGTATGGCGGCGGCGTTGAATGCTGGCTGCAGCAGCGAGACGCGAGGCCAAGTTGGTAGAGTCGGTGAGAGGCTTGATCTCGTGAGCGGCAGAGAAGGATGAAGACGACGGACTAGAAGAGGAGGCGTTGTGGGATGAACGGCGGCGAGCGAGGCGAGCAGCGCGGGCGTCGTTTTCCTTTTCGGTCTTCGCTTTCTGCTGGGCCTCAAGACGGGCGATCGACGAAGAAGTGGTAGTAGTGGCCTGGAGAGCATTGGCAAGATGAGATTTGGTAGTGGTAAGGGCAGCGTGAGCCGCTTCCTTAATTGTCTTTGGCTTTTTGGCAGGCCGGTCGGCTTCATCAGCACTGAAATCAGCCGGCTTGAGGACCACCGATCGTTTGCGCTTGATCCCATTAGTTGAGGAGCTGCTACCACTTCCAGGAGCCTCCTTCTTGGGCTTGGGGCCGAGGACGCCGCGGCAAGAAGGGGCACCACAGCGGCATTCCTGAACGTTTTGCGAAGAGAAGGGATCGAAGTTGTAGTCATAGGTCAACTCCTCGCCAACAAGAATGCCGTCGTCACCGGCGAAGAGAGCCATGCGGGGTTCGCCATTGACTTTCCATTGCTCCATGCGACAATTTGGCTCGCAGGAGTGGTTCACGAAGCGGGCCATGGAGCCACGGGTAGCGTCAATGATCATACCTTGCTCGAACTCCATGAGATAATAGCACTATGTGGGAGTTAGCTTGGTATTAGTCACGGCACTTGAATGGACAAACACACCTTGTTGTCTTTGTATTCATTTCTCATCCTGTTCTCACACTCTTCCTGAGTGATGATCTCTCCAGCATACTCCATGATGATCTGGTTGGGACGGAAACTTCTATTCGCTCTGACTCCCCAACCTCTGTCACCCGTCATCATCACATCCACGCCGATATTGAATTTTCCGCCTTTCCTGACTCTCTCCTTTAAGTCCGCAAAGTTGCGGTTGCGGCAGTGTTCAGGCCCAATGTTGCAGTTTGTATCATCGCATTCGTAATACATCATTACGTTGTGACAATTTTCACCACATCCGTCATCAGGCGTGCACATACAGAGGGAAGGGGCCAATGGCTTATGCTTTCGCCAGTGGTCGGCAGCAGCGCCTACAAACCGATCTAAAACCACTTCAGTCAAGTTGATCAAAGATTTAGACGAGCAGACATACTCTTCTTAACTTTCTTCCACTCATCAGCTTTTGGTGGACCAGTCATCAACGGATTGCACACGAAAAAGGGCAGCTTGAAGTCCCGCCCATTTTCAAGAAGCCGTTCTCCTGCAAACATTGGTTGTGGAAGTGTATTGTTCTCAATCGTAGGCACTTCAGTAGCCTTGGAAGCACTCCGCTTTTTATTCCTCTTTTCGTTGAAACGAGGATCGAAGTGTCGGTCTTGACCAGCATACAAGCCCTTTATGACGTAGCGGTTCACAACCTTGCGTTGCTTGCTCCGATCACTTAGTTCCCACGGTGCCGGATCACGGTACGCCCTCGAGCTGTCAATTTTGGGCTTCTTGGTAGCTGGCTCCAACCCCTCATTGCTCGGTGTAGACGCCATTCGTGGCCGTAGACTGGCTCCGTGCGTGCTCTTGAATCTCTCGATCTTCTCTTTGCCATTTCCAAGTGTATCTAGACCTCGCTTGCCCAACACTGAAGCTGCCGAAGTGACAGCCTTAGCAGCTGCTTTTGCGACATTGTTAAGCCTCGCAGTACGCGCTTGCTTGCTGGGTTTCTTGGCAGCCAGCTTTTTGAGTTCGTCGCCAGGCATCACGTCAACGGTCCAATCAAGGTCAAGCTTATTGATGCTTGCCTGGACAATGTCCCCGTTTGGTTCCTGGCTGCCTTCGACAAGTGTCTGTCCAGAGATCTTCCTATTCCCGCTAGTACGTCTGCCCTGCCCCATGGTAGCACCGACGTCCTCTTCCACAAATCGTGAGCTTCGTCTTGTAGAAGTCGGTCTCTTTGGCGCGGCTGCCGGGCGCTTTTGCGTGGAGCGTTGCTTGGGGATGCGGTCTGTCAAGGTCGTCGCACTTTCGTTGTCTTCTGGGAGAGGCAAGACCGTGATACAGTTGGACTCGTCCGAACTTGACGCGTTCGAAGGCACGCGTGCCATGGTTGTTGACGCCATCGTGACGGTCAGAGTTGTCAGGCAAGCACCGCTTTAGTTTCGCGTACCACTTTACGCGCTTTTGAGCCACTGCTTTTAGCAGACGTCCCAATCGCCGATAATGATTAGCTGCTTTGGCTTGAGCAAGTCTTTTCGCGTCCAACAGAAAAGCATGCGAGCAAAATTTGCTACAAAGGTGAATTGGGTTGGAGTTGGAGAGAGTGAGATGGTGGAAGGTATAAACAACGCGCAGGATGCCAGCCAATCAAATTCCAGCTTCCCAACGACAACACATTCCGACCCTCCGAGAACTTGGGAGGTGTACAGAGCGATCAATCTTGAACATACATGAACCAAAAAACCAATAAAAGAATGTGCATTGGTTCGGGAGCATCTCGGCAATGATTTGCTGAACCTTCTTCGTGCAGCCAGACCCAAGTCAGTTCCTTGGAAGGACTGTGGAATTCTGTTGTCTCCATCCAGTCTTGCATATTTGGTCTCAGCATGATCTTATATTTCGATCTTTTCTGGTTGAGTACCTCTGTGAGATCTCGGATTCAGGATTAAGATTCGATTATTAAATTGAAGGACAGGTATAGGGGTATCAGAGGTCTAGTCGCTATTGTACAAAATGCATTCTCATGATGACGATTGATAGCACACAAGAAAGTGGCTATCTTCCGTGCTCATCAAGAATGAAATACACACAGTGTAAGAACAAATTATGTGGAGCGATGTTTTACCTCGGCGTCCTATTGATAGGTCCTCGGGCACTCGGCCCTTGAAAACCTCTTTCTTTCCTCGACTTTGATCCAATGCTTTGCATCTCCAGTCCTCCGCCCTTCTGATCCTCTGTAAGCGGAGCAGTCCTCTTCCCTCTCCTTTCTCCAAACCTCTGGTCTCCTTCCTCATACTGGTGCTTGAAATGCAGGTAGGCAGGTGGTCGCTGTCTGAGCAGCACGACTAATATGTTTTTGAGGAAGCTTCCTTGATCGAATGGTCGATGACGATCTTTTTTCAAGAATTTGAGCGAGTTCAAATATTCATGGGTGGTCAAGCCTTGCGCCATCAGAAATATATGGTACCCGGAGAGCGCTGCGGGATAAGGCGTCACAAGAACGGAGTATATAAACATAGCGAATGGCACGCGCCAATGGTCGATGGAGTCGGCGAAGGAAATTTGTTCGCGGTGCATGTAGACAAGTATTTGTGCAAGCGTCGAACCCAGTAGGAATAGACCAAGAACTGTGCCACCAGTAATGAAGCCAAAGAAATAGCGGTAGTTACGGCGACCAATACAGTTATTAAGCCAGAGACAATGGTGATCCTGAGTTTCAATGCAGTTGTCACAGATTCGACAGTGGTGGCAACGGGGCGGTCGCCAGATATTGCAAGTCCTGCAATATTTCGTGGGGACTTCCATCGCTGCATCCCTTTGATAAGCGGAGGAAACCAAGATCCATTCGGTCGTAGGAGGACCAAGAGCGAGTGGATCGGAGTTTTCTGGCGGAAGAGGAAGTGGGTGTAGATTACGAGGGAGAATCTAGAGATTTTGTTTAGAAGAGAGGATGCTTATGGAATGCAAGAACACTTACTCCAGGATTAGTCACAGACGCGTGAATGTAGGAAGAAATACATATTAAAAAAACGTAGCCGAATACAATGGGGATTGCTGGCGATATATTATGCCAGATCCATGGTGCACTGGCGTTATCAGCAAAGTTCTCGGTTTGATTGGATAGTTGCTGTAGACTTACGAATACCCGTAGAATAAGCCAACCGGGAGAATTGCGAAGATGCCTGTGATAATGTTGACCGGTCTGTCCCTACTATTTTGCAGTCTTCCCCCCCAGCAAAAAATGGTATTGCCTGTAAAGTATTCCCAGTTCTTGCCCAAATCCTTCTTTCTTTCAGGGGCAGGCTGCTTTTGGGGCATCATCTTAGGGGATGATCCCGTTGAGCCAAGCTTTTCATGTCCGTGTGTCCGTCTGGATCCTGAAGCGCCATTCATGTTTTGGAGGATGAAGCCAGAGCTAAAAGATCGAGGGGACTTTTGAGCGGGTGGATACGCATTTGTATAGTCTCTAGAACTGCTTTGGAAGTTCAGAGGTTTGGGTGTGTTCTTATCGGGGCTCTGTAGCGGCGCATCGCTCTCACCACGGCTTCTGATTGTGGCGCCAGCCGTAGGCAAGCTGGGCACTGTCGACCAGTCAGGTGGATCAGGCTCATTATCGTCTGTGCCTCTTGATGGTGGCAATGGCTCATCCTTCTCCATGCGAGCGCCATCGGTCGTGATAGAACCAAAGCTCCGCCTGTGTTCGGGTTCTGGCACTGCATTGCGTCCTTCGTCTGCAGAAAGTAGGGTGTCGCCATGTAGAGAGGTCGGGCGCTGACCTCTCTGGGCCTGAAGTCTCTGTGAGCTCATGGGTCGGTAGAATGCATGCGAAGTAAGCGATGGGACATGAGTGCGGCTGGCGGAGCTGATGGGCCTCATTGAAGCGCCACTGGTACTCATGGGCCGTGGAAGGTCCTGAGAAGGCAGAATGCCCCTCCGCGACGATGGTGGACCCATCTGCGACCTGCGCTGGCCTGATGCCCCCGTTGTGATGGACGACGGACGTGAAGGTGGAAGTGCAGGTTCACCAGCCGGACCGGTTAGTCCAGGAACGGTGCTGGGGGGTACTCCGGCGGTCGAAGTACCAGGTTTGCCGTCAGCATCGTCGTCAGTGGAACCAACATCAGTCATCCGAGAAGATACTGCACTTGGATCCACCCCCGCGTCAGAGGTCGCATCATTGGCAATGGGCGGAATGGGGAAGGAAATGGAAGGGGTTGTTTGAGAAAGACTGATGTGACGAGGGGTTGCCATTGGGTCGGACGTGTGATACTGTACTCCTGAGGCTGCACCGTGACTGACGCATGGTCTGAAACGACTGGCCCTGGGATACGGGTCTCCTCGGCGGAACCAAAAAGCAGATGCGCGCTCCGGAATCGGGGTGGGAGCAAGCAGCGGAGACGGAAAGACGGGGCAAAAATTCGATTACATCGTGTCCAACGGGGTCGCGTCTATGGCAGAAGCAATACAGCTACAACGGAGCCTTTCCGGTAGAGGAGAGAGAAGTCAAAGACTCAAGACATGATAAAGGGGGCAAGCGTGGCATGGTGGTCGGGATCCGAATGATTCCCGTCCTGATGCTGGCTGGCCGGCGCCTTTCCCTTCGCGGCCGCCGCATAGCTGATCTCATCGTGGCGACCACTGAACTCTGTACCTCCGTATCTAGCTCAACATCACCACCGTTCCTGTTCTTTGCTTCCCCCCCAGAAACTATGGCCTCTATCGCTGGCCGAGCTGCTTTCAGAGCTACTCGTGCTCTTCGTGCAGCTGGTCCTACCGCGGGTGCCGGTGCTGCCGATGCCGGTGCTCGAGAGGGAGCAAGCGCCCTATCCAAAGGCGCGAGGAGGGATCCTGAGCTCTACGTGCGCCTCCATACGAACCCAAAAGCTCCATTAACCCAATTGCGACTGACTTTGGCCCATTCCAGACTCTCGGCTTTATCATGACATGTGCTTTTGCGGGTGCCGGCTACTACTTCTCGACAAAGCCGACTTCCGCCGTCTCTGAAAATCCCGTTCCTAAGGTCCCTGGCAGTGAGCCATGGAACACCGGCGGTTCGGGCAAATATCAATATCATCCAGGTGGAGATTCGAGTCAAGGGAAAAAGGAAGCTCCCAGTGCGCTCAACGTCGTTATCGTCCCAGACGTCACACTGCCAAAAGTACGACATATCTTCCTGTTCCAGAAGATATCGACTATACTAATGGAGACTCAGTATTTACACGACAAATTCAACAAGTATGGCAAGGACGATTACTGATGGTGTTTGATTGTTATCCTACAAGAAATAAACTGCGATTATAGGATGCCCTGGAGTCTATGCAGGCCCACGTTCAAAACTTTGAGCCGAGAGGCTTTCGTCTGTTACCCAATGCTACCTGATCCATAGACCTTCTTATTAGCAGAATCCAGCCTGATATCAAGGCCTGTCATCGATATCTGCAATTCGGATTGTAATATCAGATCCGAGTCTTGATGCTACTTCCTCCGCGAAAACCAAACCAATCTCCTCTACGCTTTTTCCCTTCACCCCCTCTGCCTCAAAACTCGTGGCGCTCTTTCCTTCCAGTCCACACGCCACAATTCGATCAAACCATCGTAGATCCGTAGTGATATTCAAGCCAATGCCATGACTGGTAACGTTTCTCCTAAGATGCACCCCCAATGCTGCAATCTTCTTGTTCGGTGTTGTCCAGACCCCGGGATTTTCTGTCGTCATGCCCTTTAAGCCATATCTTGCACAGGTCGCGATGACACTACGCTCCAGTAGACATACATAGTCCCGAGGAGAAAAACCATGCCGCTTTAGATCAAGAATCGGATACGCAACAAGCTGTCCAGGTCCGTGGAAAGTGGTCTGACCTCCGCGCAACGCCTCAATAAACTCCGCTCGCCCCCCGTCACGGAGAAAATCCTGCTGCTCCTTCGGGACAGAACCAACCTCCCGACGACCGCATGTATATATGGGTTGAAACTGCGCCGTTATGATGATGGGTTCGGGAGGTTCGGCTAAGTGCACAGAAGGATTACGCTTGGAGGCGAGGAGACGAGAGACTGAGTTATCCTGAATCGCAGCAACATGCTGATATTTCGATATTCCCGGCACTCTGAGATGGACAATTCTCATAGATAGATGAATGGCATGTGCCCAGGGAAAATCAAGCTCAACGTGTGGTGAGATGACGCTGATTATCTGGTCGGCTAGGGCTGAGGCGTGCGAGCTGACATAGTACGCCAGGCCATAAGGCAGTCGTGCAGCTACCTACGTACTAAGCCTTATCAAACCCTGCTTATGTACATAATCAACAACGGCCTTGACTTCATCTCTTCCAAAAGTGTGCTTGACAACTGAAAGAAGCAATCTGTGGATTCTATGAGCTTATCTTTTTGTCTCGGCGTCGCAATGCTATCACACTCTAAGTGCAACACTACGTTATCAGGGCCAGTGCGGCCTATCAACCTAAATGCCGTGCCTAGCTCTGTTCATGAGTCTCCCAGTCCCCGCGACAATCTGCAAGATATCTCGATTTGCTCTTCATTTCGTATCTTCCCATATCCCTGCACAAAAGTGGTCGATGACATTCTGCGGAAAATTGCGGACTAGTCATGCTCAGAAAGCGAACTAGCCTCAATCCTCGGCCACGCAGGTCCAATGGAACTCCTCTTTCGTCTCGTTACCCCATACCCCCCTCAAACAACTAAACGACCTGCCTTGTGGGGATTGTGCATCAACCACACGCGTCTTCCGACCCTGCTTTTCTGCAATCAACACTCTGATAAGGATTCTGGGCCGTTCTTTTCCCATCCAGACATGCTTGCGTCCGGCTGCATATCTGCCGAGCTGTTTATCAGGCTCACAATGGCATCACAATCCCAATGCCGCGGTTACCCTATCTGCGGTGCCACGCATACTATAAGTCTACCATGTAGCCCGACCCCGCATGCTTTGAAGTTGCTCCTGTGCTCCTACGCAAGTCATACCGGGCAGCGACGAATTCGTCAAGATGCCCAGCATACGACGTCCATGGCCAATTTCGCGCCGCGAAACAGATGGCGTGCAAGCGAACAGCTCCTCTGCTTCTGAAGCCATTGAGATGACGGGCGATGTCAAACATGAGGCGACTGCTACTGCCAAGGCGGTCGAGGCGGACAAGGATCTCAAGACCTTCAAGAAACTTCATCAATGGGACTTCAATCTGGAGAGCTCCAAACGAGAACAAATCGAAAATGCGGTCAAGTCGCATGACGTCGAAGCCGAAGTCCAGATCGATCAAGAGCTTGAGGAAAACTCACCCTACCCTGAAGTCGCGTCCGCTGTTCGCAACGTGGATGAAGATGTACCCGCGAATACAATACGAGCCTGGGTCATTGGTCTGCTATTTACCACAATTGGAAGCGGGTTGAACATGCTTTTTTCCCTGCGAAACCCTCAGATTACAATCACTTCTATGTAAGACAGACTTTTAGACTTGCCCAATTCATGTGTTGATAGCATAACAGTGTTGCGCAGCTGGTTTCCTACCCACTTGGCGTCGCTTGGGCCAAATTCATGCCGAAGAGGCAGTTCAACACGTTCGGATTGCAATGGTCCCTAAACCCCGGTCCATTCAACATGAAAGAGCACACGCTAATCACAATCATGGCAAACGTCACCTTTGGTACAGGTCCAGCTTACAGTACCGACACTCTGGAGGCTCTCATCGGCTTTTACAAGATCAACTTGGGTTGGGGGTTCAATCTCCTTTATACTTTGTCAACTCAGGTATCGAGTTTTCTCTTGCTTCTTCCGAGAAGGTTGCTTGCCTCACGTGGACTGACTTGAAATGACAGATGATCGGATTTGGCCTAGCAGGCATCTTTCGCCGCTTTCTAGTCTACCCTGCCGCCATGATTTGGCCATTCATTCTGCCAAATTGTGTCCTGTTCTACACCTTGCACGGAAAGAGGACCGACATCGCGGAGACTGGAGTCTGGAATATTTCACGTTATCGATGGTTCCTGTACGTCATGTGTGGCGCATTTGTCTGGTATTGGTTTCCTGGCTTCATCTGGCAAGGCTTGAGCATCTTTGCATTTGTGACCTGGATCAAGCCAAACAGCCCAGTGATCAATCAAGTTTTTGGAGGTTCAAGTGGACTCTCCTTGATCCCGATCACATTTGACTGGACCTACATCACAGCTTATATCTACAGTCCCCTAATTCCTCCTTGGCATGCCATTGCAAACACACTCATTGGTACTTTCGTCTTCATCATCCTCTCAGCCCTTGGAGTACACTACACTGGTGCTTGGTACTCTGACTACCTCCCAATGAGCGATTCAAATAGCTATGATAATACCGGATCTGTATACAACGTACACAAGATCCTGACGCCTGATTTCAGACTGGATCTTGCCAAATACCAAGCATACTCCCCCTTGTTCCTGTCAACGACCTTTGCGCTTTGCTACGGCATTAGCTTTGCAACTATCGTTGCTCTAGTCTTCCATACATTCTTGTTCCACCGTTATGAGATCTGGTATCGCGCCAAGGCTGCGCGCAACCAAGAGGACGATATCCACATGAAGCTCATGAAGCGATACAAGGAAGCACCGGATTGGTGGTTCTACGCATGGTTTCTCGCTATGTTCGCCCTGGGCATGGGGGTCACTCAAGGTTACGAAACAGCATTGACGTGGTGGGCATTCATCATCGCACTGCTCATTTCTGCAGCCTGGTTCATTCCCATTGGCATGGTGCAGGCCATCACGAACATCCAAATCGGGTTAAACGTGTTTACCGAATTCATAATTGGTTACATGCTTCCAGGTCGTCCAATTGCCATGATGTGCTTCAAAACATTTGGCTACATCACCATGTATCAAGGCCTGGCGTACAGTCAGGATCTCAAGCTTGGACATTATATGAAGGTACCTCCACGGACACTATTTTGGGCGCAAGCGATTGCGTCAATCTGGGGTTCCATCGTACAGGTTTCCGTCCTTCAATGGGCTTTTGGCGCCATCAAGGGCATCTGCGATCAGGACCAGTCCGCGAGATTCTCGTGCCCTAACGGTCGCGTCTTCTTCAACGCAAGCATCATTTGGGGTCTAATTGGACCGCAGCGGATATTTTCGCCTGGATCGATTTATGCCAGCCTTCAGTGGTGAGTTGTTTCCGTCCCATGAGCATGGTAACGTGATTCGCTGACTCAGGCTGTTGTCAGGTACTGGCTTCTTGGCGCATTGCTCCCCATTGCTTTCTATCTCCTCGCCAGGAAGTTCCCTTCGTCTCCTGCTCGCTATCTCTCCGCACCTGTTATGCTTGGAGCCTTGAATTATATCCCACCGGCTACGCCCCTCATCTATTTATCTTGGGGCATCGTCGGCTTCCTCTTCAATAAGCTAATCAGGAACTACAGACAGGGATGGTGGCTCAAGTATAACTACATCACGAGTGCAGCGCTTGACTCGGGACTGGCGTTAAGTACAATTGTCATCTTCTTTGCATTACTATTGCCTCAGGTCAACCCGCCGAGCTGGTGGGGAAATAATGTCGTGTCATCAACGATGGTAAGTTGTTTTTACAATTCCATATTCTGAAAGTTGGTTAAAAGGCGTGCTGATCTCGCCAAATGAGCAGGACATTCAAGACACTGCGGTGCGGAAGACTGTTGCACCTGGTCAGATCTTTGGGCCTGCCAATTGGTAAAGCAGCCGGGTTAATGCAGACATAAGAAGATCTTTACCACGTATTGAGAAGCAAATTTTCGAGGCCTCATTTGGCAGTATTTCAGATTACGATTACCACCTGCTCACAGCAGCCGCTCTTTCCAGCTCATATCTGTGCGGTTCGCTTGGTGATTTGGAAAGATACGAGGCAGTGCTGCCGGCTGGTATGCTATTCAGGCTTGTAGACAGTTCCGTTATCACGGCCGCCAGGGATACCCCCAGTGGAGCTGCTTGACTGCTTACGGAAAGGCTACCAGTGGACAAAGGTGTGGAAAATTAGATATGGCCGGACTGCGTTGATGTGATGTACGATCGTCGTCAATGATAACGCAACGATGCCTTCCTCCACATCCGCTGAAAACATCAACAGAACTTAGAAATAGGACTTAATATAACTTATACCTTATACTAACTACAACTTTTGCAAAATACTGTTATTCTTTTTAATCTATAAATAACCGAAGTTTTTCGATTTTTTTTTGTTTATATTACCTTAGGCGGGGTTGTTCAAGACAGTCCACTAGGTTTTTGTGATCGTCGGTCAATCAGTGAAACAGACTTAATAACATGCGATCGAGTTTCGAAGGAATATAACAGAGGGATTTGTCTCTTGAAATACAACAAAAACCATAAGTGGTACTGGTTCTTAGGACGAACGTCGGATGAGATAGCAGTCTTTACAAGTTTTGATTCAGATCCAAGGGAAAGCTTGAGTATGTGGCAATTTACATCCGTGAAAGAGACCAGACTTACTGACTGTGTAAAAGTCAGTACACATGCTTCGTTCCAACATTTAGCTACTCCTGCAGGGGACAAAACCGAGACAAAGTATTCAAGTGGAGCTATTGTCACTAATGAGAATTTGAACAGCAAGGGATAATTGAGTAAAGAACAATTGGCGTGTTGGTTGAGGAAACTCTTAGTGATAAATAAATCCAGTCATGGTTCCAAGCACGGATTCGTTAGCAAATTCGTATCTGTGACGATAGAGCCACATGCATATAGGCGAGAGGACCTTACATGCCCACACGCTGGGCAGTCTTAGCACCTTCTGTTGAGCTTTTCGTGCAAACTAATACAATTGAATTCTAGCTCATTGCCGTCCCTGAGGTGTTCATCTGATTAAAACAGAGCGTAACTGTGAGGAAATAAGGTACAGTCTCTGGTGCTTGTGTCTATCACAACAATCTCATATCATTCAGAGGGCCGCAGAATTCTCGTTCTCCGTTGTAATAACGCTTACTAAGTTATCTTTGGTAGCTTCCAACGATGGAGGTCATTTACGAAGCGCAAAAATTTTCTCCAGGCAGATTGGAGGCTAACCAACGTGGATTCCCCATGTTCTCTTGCAATTGCAGTAAGTTCAAATGGTCGCCCATCGAAGTCAACGATACCGACTGGTAGCGTTGCAAGAGGATACCCTACGGATGGGTCAATGGGCCTGGAAGTACATGCACCCCGATACTACCAACCTGCGGCAGCGGCGAAACTTGTCATAGGGCTATCTGCTGGATCGATGATTACATCAAGATCAAATTTGCTCATAGCGTCATTTATTCTTTTCCTTGCGCGGTCTTTGGCCTTGCCTGCCGCTTCTTGGGATGTGAACCCATCAAGCCTAAGATCGAGGTCTTTCTCACGGATATCCTGTTGAGATCAGCCTATCATAGCGATATAAGGATTTATTCCACTAAGCCACATCAGACATGTTAGACTGCAGCTCACCTGGTGATAGTTCCTTCGCTGCAAGTTGTTTGTTGCGTTCAATGAGTTCTTTGAGCGTCCGCACTGGAGGATATTCGAAGTCTGGAAGGTAGGAATCTATAGCAGGTTTGAACAGCCAATCTGAGCCCGATTATTAGTACATAATGCAAGGAAGTTTTGCAGGTCTCACTCAGGCTGGTGTGTATCCCTGGAGTATCCTTATCTTCTTCTTCCACTTCTTTCGCAGTGATGAACGGGAGATTAAACACAAATTTCTTCACACGAGATGTCAACTTGGGTTAAGCCTCATCAATGTCGTGGATCCGTACTAATTAGAGATCGACATCTGAACTTCGTCGTCAATTGAGGTCGATAGACCATTTGTTTTGTCACGCTCTAGTTTGTAGTTATCATGCGAAGTGGAAACTTCCACAGCCTGGGATCCAGCGCTCCAATCTTGAGGTCTTGGGAGGAATCCATCAGACGTGGCCTATACTCACTATGCGGCTTTGTAGTCTTCTTTTCATGAACGAGAATGTCTAGTAGATCTGCCACGTCCTAAGCACATTTTGTCAAAGACAGCTGAAATCACAGTTCTGAAGCACCATGTTGATTCAATCTCTACGGAATCTGAGCTGTTTATATACCTGAATCACAGCTGTTCCTAGCCCTGATCTCATCCTTCTGAATTTGGCTGTGATATCCGCTGAGGGGTAAAAACTATTGATTCGTGTTCGTATGCCTCGTTTTGGCACAGAGCTGCGCAACCTTTATAATCTTTACGTTTCCTGTGATGAACAGCTTGCGTATCCTTGACACATTTCGTCATAGGCCCTGGACAATCTGTAAAGGGTGATATCGGCATAAAACCATCCGCAGAAGTAATTTCAACTGTAGGCTTGATTGTACAATAGACCAGCTCTAGCTGCTGGCATGTTGAGTGACCTGTCTGTCTCAGTGCCGATCGAAATTGGAGCGAATCCTGCAGCGACGCCTACGGCTAATCCTGATGATGACCCTTCACAATTCTAGGATACTTTAGCTGATGGGGCATAAACGAAGCAGTAAATTATACTAGCTAAGTTGAACTAAAGAACAGGAACCAAGCAGTAGAGCGAATCTCTATAAATATAGGTTCCAAGCATACCAGTGATGCTCAGAGATACGTTTGTGATGAACGGTAATGTGAGCACAGGCGATTCAGCTTGGCCATATGCTTTGTGTTCTGTCATTAGCCGAGTGCTCACGCGCTAGCTAGACGATAGAAAGGGGCCCCAAACACTGCGACTGGCAAAGCTACCGTTCTCGACGAATCCACCGCGTACATAAGAGGACTCTGTTTGACCGCCAATGGCTGACCATCCGCAAGATAGACCGGTCCCGCTATGTTTCACGGTAAGTCCATCTCTTGTCAACTCCCAATTTCTGCACCCACTTTCAGTAGCTGAATTCCTGTGACTGGTTGGCGAATGCAAAGCGCTTTTTGAAAGGGATCTACAGAAGTAGAGGTCTGATTTCCGGATGAGAATCGCTCCAGCAATAACCAGCCAGGTCTGTGGTCAATGTCCAGCCTCAATGTTATGGGGAGGCACTGAAGAATGAACCCGTTTCACAAGCTCAGCGTCTTTGCTTAGACCTTGCGCTAACAAGTGAATAACAGCTACCAGTCGTGGCGACATCGAGGCTCGGGTGGCGATTGAGTCTTATTAAAAGTTAATGATACGATGAAACTGGAAAGAACTGTCTTCTCTTCTGTACCTTGACTAAGATCGGAATGCTTTGCAGCGGTCCTCTCACTTTTCCTTGTTTACGTTCATCATCCAGCATCTTTGCTCGCTCCTGGATACGTCCTCTAGGCGGTGTTGCAATTGTTGCTTTAAGACAATCTTTGTGTTTATCATACTGCTCCAGATAGGTGATCGCAGCTTCGCTTTAGTTGATTCTTCCGGCTAAGAGGAGCTCTTGCAGCTCAAAAGCGGTTGTCGATAGACGGTTGAACGCAGCCATCTTGGTGCCAGCACGTTCGAGCAAAGGCCGCATACGCGCATGAAGAACGTGACACAACAAGCCAGCTTTCAAAGGCTGAGAACGAGGAGTGTGCGAAAAGGAAGGGCGAGAAAGCGAAGAGACAGCGCGGCAGCTTCGCTGGACGGGAACACAGGGTTGGTATGTGGGAACCACTCGTTGCACCACCTCACGAACCCAAATCCGTGCTTAGCAGTGATGATGTAAGATAATTGACTGCTCACTCGACTTTTATGAAGAGTACGAACAGCAGCTAGCATACCCTGGGTTTGCACTATCTCTGGGATCGCCTTCTGGCGGCGAGGTTCTGGGGAGCCTTTTTCTCAAGAACTTGTTAAGGCTAACGTAATTTTAGTCTACGGTACGAAACCCATTAAGGCTCGACAGTTTCCAACCACTGAAGATCTTGTCAAGGCCCTGCAGACGAACCTCTCTCCGAGAGAGCTGGCCCCAGCATACACTAGGAGACTTAGTGGATGATCTTCATAAGCGTGGAGCGCGCGACCTAGCACACGTAGCCGGACAGCTCGAGGATGGGAATTATAGGCCAGCTTCATCGGCCCTCAACGAACCTGTTGAGTATGCGGCTAGACGACTCAGTAGAGGGTCTCGATAGGCGTAGAGCCCGCATCCTACGCCGAGGATATTGGCCAGCATTGAGGGGAGGCAAAAAAATGGTGTCACAGGCCCGTCGTGCGGAGGTATATCAGAGTAGAAACACAGACTAGCTTAGGGTAAGAGGAGACACAAGCTGGGAATTGGTGAGATTATGTATCCACGCTAGCCAAACACAATAACTATAGAACATTAGAACTGTGTTATGTGTGTAGTTGACGCCTTCTTGATGCAAGGGCTTTCGACATCTCTATATCCTTATAGTATACCCATACGCTCGGTTGATAAGTACCTTGGTAGCGTCACACGATTAGTGCCACTTAGCTTCTAGCACAACTGTATAAACCTTATCGGCCCACAGTTTTAACTACGGCCAGGTCTTTAGTATTGTAAGAAGGTTATATACAGTACTAATCAATGGGTGTCTGGTTGTAGCTCGAGATGTGTATACGAAAGGGGCCTAGTTTTGGGTGCCCTTACAAAAATTCAAATGCGAACAACCTACGATAAACGTACTTGATGTCAGTTTAAGACTACAGCACAGCTTTTGCTGCTCTCTTTCCAGCCTCAGCGCTGAAAAGCAAGAGCCATAACATTTTTAACGTGCTCGCGCGAAGTCATCCTATCCAGCCAGTCCTTGACATGCGGAAACTCTTCCACATTGTACTCGCTCTTATCAAGTATCACTTCAATCACCTTCGACCACGAAACGAACGCCAGATCAGCATACGATATCTTATTTCCGACTAACCACGGTCCATTGCTGTCCATGCTGTCGCCGTGCTCCTGTTTCTGTTGTGCCAGATACTTATCCAGGACACCGTTCACCCGCTTGACCTCGTTGATATACCGCTCCTGCGCACTAGGTATGGTCTCCGGGTGAAATTTCTTGAACCACGCCGCCTGACCAAAGTACGGCGCCTGTCCCGTGGTCTGAAAGAAAAGCCACTGCTTCGCGAGGTACGACTCTATACTTCCCGGAGTAAAGCTTAATTTGTGCTGCGTATCGTATCGCTCCACTAGATATTCGACGATTGCACCTGATTCCCAGAGTGTGAGGCCGGTATTGGGGTCTTGAATGGCGGGCAGGCGGCCGTTGGGGTTGATGGCGAGGTATTCGGACTTCTTGACGTCCGAGATAGGGTAATTGATGATTTCGTGAGGAATGTCGAGTTCTTTGACGAGGATTCCGATTTTGGGTGGATTGGGGCCACCTCTACCCCAGACTTTGATTGGTTGAATTTGCGCCGACATGCTTTTTTCCTTTTCTAAGGAAATGGAGGTGTGAGGTGAGATGGCTGAAATTAGACAGAAGCCTGAGAAATAGTCTTGAAGGCGAAGAGAAAGTACTTGACGTTGCGAGAAGACCTGCGCCTTATATGCAGCACGTCCAGCATGAAGACTCCGCATTCCTCTTTTATGCGCCGTTCTGTGCACTGTCTCAATGTGGGACTAATCCTGAGAAAATTGGAGAAAGGGCACTGTGCATTTGTCAGATGTAGCAATAGCTGACAATTAGTCCGTGGCAGAGCTTTAATTAGGAAAGTCGTGTCCCGACTTCGCACTTGGCGAAGGGAGCAGACCATCATTTGGTTGCAAGAGGTAAAATAAAACAGGTATAGGTACTCAGTTAGCGTACTTACTCTAAGGGTAAACACCGGATGTCTCGTAGGGTTTCCCCATGAATGGATTAGTTGACTCGGAGCAGATCATCTTCCGTGAACCGATGCTGTTAGTCTCCGTGTCTGCGCAGACGCTTCCTTACGTTAATCATGTCCAATTTTCAAGTCTCTTGACAGGTCAGATCCTAATCTGCATCAGGAGAAACCTTGCGAAGTGTTCCGTCTTTCGTCCGGAGTGCCTGCATACACTTCCGGTCAGACTCTCATGAAGATCCTATAGGATCTCGAGGAAGCGGTACAGACGGTCATGTCGTTTCCCAGTGTAGCGTGCCAGACGTGTAAAAACCGGCGAATCAAGGCAAGCCATCCCCTCAACTCAACATGTGTTTGGCTAATACTGCTGCTGCAGTGCGATGGAGCTAAGCCGATCTGTCACAGATGCCAGAAATCGCAACGGGTCTGCGTTGAGTCGAGTGTTGCTAATCAAGGCAATTTTTTAATTCATGTCGAGAACCGCTACGCAAGCGGAAAGACTAAGCGGCCTCGAGGACCTCGCTCCAGCTTGACTGTGCTGCGTCCGCAGCTTGACCTACAGACACGAGCACTCGCATATTACCTGAATTATCATCTACAGACGTTGTCAGACGTGCCAAATCTGTCCAAGGGCCTTTCGGAGTGTGTTTCGGCATGGACCCTGTCGGGAAAGACGTGTGTCATGGTTGACCTAGCTTTGTCCTCCATGGCTCTCGCCATTTTTGGACGGACTCATATGCATCCGCCAGCCGCCGCAGAAGCTTCTTCAAGATATTATCGTCTTCTGCAAATTGCGCAGGAAGTCATTGCCCACTTAGGGAGGCATGCAACGGACGAAAATGCTTACGACGCCTGCTTGCTTGCCGTCTTGATCATGGGTCGATATGAGGGGGCAACGCAAAATCCTCATGAGATCAATTCGAAGGAATCCTACGCAGCGATCAAGAGCTGGTCCCACCAC
This sequence comes from Bathelium albidoporum, assembly GCA_021031095.1. Classification (NCBI taxonomy): domain Eukaryota; kingdom Fungi; phylum Ascomycota; class Dothideomycetes; order Trypetheliales; family Trypetheliaceae; genus Bathelium; species Bathelium albidoporum. The sequence continues at coordinate 60,586 of JAGFVP010000079.1, forward strand.
GATGGGGCAATGGCGATTATGAAAGTCTGGCATGATCATATGAAACCCAAGAATGCAACGTTCATTATTAAGCAGACCAGGAGGGGACTGATCAAATCATGCCTTCTAAGGAATCTTCCGCTACCAGCTTGGATTTTGGAGGGCAGTCTTTTCGGCGAGCAAGGGCTAGAGCTCGAGTACGATCATATTGCTGTACGCGTGGTCAGTCTGTATTATACCTTCAAGAGTCTGCGGGCTCAAGATGATCTGTGCTTTGCAAAGGCCGAAGAGCTCAACAAGGAGGCACGAGAGCTTGACAAGGCGTTGCAGGAATGGGCAGCTCATATTCCTGGCGCCTGCGCTTACCAGCAACACGTCCTGACCGAATCTGCTCCCTGGCCCAGGGCGCACTTTTACTCTCCCGTGGTCTACAGCTATCCAAAACCGGGATATGCTGGAGCTTGGGCCCAGTGCTTTACCACGAGCATGCTTATAAACAGCATATGTTTACGAATTCTGGACATGAGCTGCCCGGATCCGTTGATTGACATGACCTACAAAACACAGCGATCAAAATGTGAAGAAAAGCTGAAGTATATGACCGAGAATCTAGCGGCGACCGTACCATTTTGTCTTGGAAGATTCAGCCTGGATGGCCTTCCGTCATCAAAAGGCCGGACAAATATCAAGCTCAACACGAATGAAGATATCAGACCATGTCTCGCTAGTCTGGCAGTATGGCCACTTACAGTTGCCGCAAATTTGGATGGAGTAGAAGCAAATAGGCAGCATTGGTTTCGATCTGAGCTTGCAAGGCTTGGGAGGATAACCGGCGACGGCGTCTTGGAATGTGCCGAAGCTAACCCACTGATCATTCTTTGAGAGCGGCTGAGGAATAATCGAGTGATGCTCCAGGCACCAAGATATTAGGCCAACACTGCTTATGCTGGTTAAGAATGCATTAGATAGCAGCCGGGTTGTTCATACTGTCGATGCGGCACCAGTCCGGCTTCAACTGGACGCTCGCCAAGATACAAGCGCGCACGCTTTTGACCGATTAGCCAATATTTGGGAGCGTGAGGCTTCAAGCGAAAAAATTGTCAGTCACGGACCATTCAGGCTGTCTGTTAATGTGGTCGTGAACAAAAAAACTACGTCGGGCCGAAGTCGGGCGGCTTATTAGTGCTCGCAGAGTTTCTCCCGACTTGGACTAGCTCGGTTTGGACATGCACTCGGCTTGTCATCTGTACCTATAGACAAGCCTCCACGCTGGGAAACGGAGATCTTAAGACCGACCGACGTCGTATATACGGGATCTTAAGTCCTGGGTTCGAAGGGTTTTGTGAGTCTTTCTTCCGCAAAGGGAATATGACTCCAGTCCATTCCATCGCTGTGCGGCACAGGTACGGGTCCAAACGGCTATAAAGTTAGATAGAGTGTCGCAAAACCATCTCAGGGGCCAAATTGGTTGAGCCAACAAAAAATCGATATTGCTGAAAAGCCTTGATCTCCTGACAATTTTCAAGATGTCCTCCACCATCGTCCTCATTACTGGTAAGAATGAGATTCTCATCTTCTCACCTACTCGATTCGCTGAAAGATGGTATAGGAGCCAACTCTGGTATCGGCTACGCTACAGCGAAAGTGATAGCGAGCGAGTCGGACGCGTATCATGTCATCATGACGGGTCGCTCCCTGGACAAGGTGAACAGCGCAAAGTCAGAAATCGAGGCGACCGATATCAAAGGCACCTTAACAACCTTGCAGCTAGACGTCACGGACGACGCGTCAATCCAAAAGGCTGCTGCCTTTGTCCAGGAAAAGTATGGACGGCTTGATGCGCTGATCAACAATGCGGGAGTCGCGAGCCGGGTTCCTAGCCTGAAGACCCGCATGGAAACGAATTTCCAGGTCAACGTCGTTGGAGCGGCGATGGTCGCGCAGGCTTTTAGGCCAATCCTGCTCAAATCCCAGAACCCTTATTCTATTTGGGTAAGCAGCGGTTCGGGTTCTCTGGCCCGGGCTGCCGAACCTCCTCGGCCCTTTGAGACACTTACTGCCGGTGGAGCGTACCAAGCCAGCAAGGCTGCCATGAACATGCTTGCTATTATGGAATATCGGGCATACGGTGCACAAGGTCTCAAAGTCTTTCCGTTGGCGCCTGGGTTCGTGGTTTCTAACCTTCGAGGTACGAGCGAGGAGGATAGGACTGGATGGGGCGGTGCGGGAGATCCGACGGTCTCTGGACAAACAATTTTGAGTGTGATTCAAGGGAAGCGGGACGCGGATGTGTGCAAGCTTGTGAACAAGGATGGCGTCCATCCTTGGTGAAAGATGCTCGAAAGACGATCGAGTGTAACGATACGTTCTTTGAATGAGACTATTGGCATTGAACAAGCGTCAATCAAAAATACATCTACTTCAGTCATACCTATAGCAATACTGACTGTTGAGATAGATCAAGGCTGCCATGATCGTCCACTTGTGAACTTTCAGGGTCCTGAGAAAATAGGCCCGTGGGTGCGAACATGCCTTTTCTCAGGATCCCCAAGATCGTATTTAAGATAGGGATTGTTCCTGCAAGTTATTCATTGTCTTTTGCGGCTCTTACCGGGCCTCGTCTCTTCAGCGGCCGAGGAAGCTGGAGGCGTTTCAGTAGTAGTAATAATCCAGCGTGATTTCTTCCAATGCGGCGGAACAACGCCCTTGAATTGGGCAAGCGCCTTCCTGATAATCGGTTGCCGAAAATCTACGCCATAAAACAACATGTTCTTCATAATGTCCTAGCATTGTTGAATGTCCGGTCTCTTCGGCCCTTCCATGAAAGATATACTCTTGAACTTCATCATAATATAGCACTGCGTTTCCTCAGAATACCACAGAACATAAAACACCGCAGCTCGCGGTGAGATGGCTCCTGTGAGGGCAACAGCATCAGTAGCTGCCAGGATCTGAGAGGAGAATGCCTGCGAAAGAGACCAGCGCAACGACTCGACACTATGAACACCGCTGTCTACGGCTTGGTTTTCTGCAACGTATAGACTCCCACCAGTAGCTTCGGATTTGATTTCGAGCATAAGGAAGGGGGACAAGTTCTTTCCGGTTGGCTGCGTGTAGGGCTTTGCTGTCTGATGATTGACAATGGCCATCTCCTCATCCGTTCAGCTGGACTTGTGACCAAGAGGATATCCCTAATGACGTTTTGGCTTGGGCGCGTACAGCTGTTATGGATACTTGGGGTTGGACGGTAAGCCATCGGTACTCCACTGAACATTGCGTCCTTCCGAGGCGCCTGCGCACTTCACTGGAAATGCCTTGGTATCTACGAGTGCAGATGCTTTACCTTCGGCATGATCTAGAAGATCGACTGCTATATCTACCACATCGAATACTTCTGCCTCAGTAAGGGGTGGAGAGTCTCCCGGTTTCAGCAAGTGTTTATCCAATAGCTTCTGTATATCTCTGTCCATGTCTCTTCCCGACGGATCTAAAATGATGTTGTTTCGATGGATTGATGAGCGTTATAAAGGATCTAACGTGCTCGGTCTCGTCTTTGAAAGGGGCGCGATTGAGGGAGGCGCTTGTACATCTTGCAAAGGCTTCTCGACTTTTATTGGCGTTGAGCCAGGGGGATCCAAGGGCCTGACGACAGGCGTAGCGTAGCTTTCTTGATGTCCGAGTAATTGGGCGGCCCAGTGAGTTTTTTCGAGGATGTGTAATCTGAACTGTCGTCTTCAGATGAGTGCTTATCATCGCATTTGCACTGCTTTGAAGCCCTTCTTCGACGATTGCCTGGGTTGGCTGGTGGAGCTGGCGATGGAAATGGGGCGAGACGAAGGTGCTTACTTATTGGCGGGCTTTCGGGATCGAATTTTTTGAGAAAGCGTTCAAGCGATTGCCGAGGTCGCGGGCGATTTACAGCCTGAGGCACGGCGAAGGGTTGAACGCTGAGCAAGAATAAAGACACGTGACTTCAGAGGGGCGCGCCAACCTATCTGTATTTTTGCTCTTCCCTGATTCGCCAACCATTTGCACGCAATCCACCACTTCCCTCGCTCACCAACTCGGTAGCTATGTCTTCTCAGCACACTAAGCTCCCCTGCCTACCTAAACGTAAGACTCCCTAAACCACCTGTCACCATCACCCGAACCGCAAGCTAATCCGCGCCTCTTCATTCCATTAATAGACGCCAAAATCACCAAACGCCCCCTCCTCCATCCCCCGCTCCCCTCTCCGTACGCCTCTGCCGCCTCCCACGCTGGCCTGAAAACCGTGTACGTCACTGCGCGCACGCCCATCATCTCCGCTGTCAAGCGCGTGCGCGGCCTGCTCGCGCTAGCGGATCAGCGCGTCGCGCAGAGTGGGCAGGCGCAGGCAGGCCGAGGGCGAGGAAGGCAAAATAGGCAGGGCAAGGGGAAGGTCTTGGAACCGGAAGATGGGAGGAAGGGTGGTAGGTTGAGGGGGAAAGAGGCGGAGGAGGTGGTAGTGAAGGGGACAGGGCGGGCGATTGAGACAGCATTGAGGGTGGCGGTGTGGTTCCTCGGCCATGAGGAGTTCAAGGTGGTGGTGAGGACGGGGAGTGTTGGGGCGATAGATGATGTGGAGGCTGGGGATGTGGGAGGAAAGAGGAGGGGGAAGGGGGAGAAAGAAGGAAATGGGAAGGAAATGAGAATAAAGAACAAGGATGAGGAGGACGAGGTGATGGAGCACGCAGAGGAAAATGAGGGAAGGCAAGAGGGACAGGAAGAAGAGGAAGAGGATACAAAGAATGAAGTCGATGAGCTACCTGAAAGCAGGATACGCTTCACGAGCATGATTGAAATTGGCGTCTCATTGCGGTGATAGGCGAAATGATCGCAAGCCGGACCACGACACACCAAATACATCAGGGTCTGCCATTCTGGGATCTGGAACGAATTACCCAACCGAGATGACCATACCCGATCATCTCTACTCAAGAAATCTGCACTCCGCTGACAGCCTCATATAATGGCTTGTAAATATTACATCGGTAATCCACCTCGCTCTCCGAAATCACTGTCACCCCGCTTCCACCAGTCTGGTTACCCGCGTTTCCCAGCACACCCAAATCCTGGTCGCTGCCTCCTAACCAGTAGCTGCCTCCCGTGCCCACGGCATTCCAGCCAGGTCCACCGAGTGGGTCCTTAGCGAATCTGGCCCAGGCGCCATTCATGAAGGAGGAGAGGGCGTACTCCTGGACAGTGGGCCCGAGAATGGGGTTTGTAAGAAGGTAGGTGCCAAAAACTTGTGGAATCTCAGAAGAGTGGTAGACGCCAAGGAAGGAATAGGGTTGGGCGTCAGGGAATGAAGCCTGAAGAATATGCAAATCAGCTCAAGAACTAGCTCGTGATGCTTGGAATTGTAGGGCCTCACATTGTAGTAGTATCGCCAGGATGGAATCCCAACTGAAGCTGTGGCATTTGCGAAGATAGCATCGGCCTTGAGTGAGGAGTCAGTATCATGTTATCCTCGTTTGGTCTGGACTATGGGTTGACTTACACATTGGAATTCGACCTCGGTAAAGATTTGGGAAATCACATCGTACGCCGATTCCAATCCGTTCTGACCGATCGGATACGCTGCCTCAATTTGTTCGGGCAGTCCTGGCACTGAGCCAAACGTCGATTGCACGTATTGCGTAACATTGTCCTGTCCGACCTCAAACACGCGCCCTTCTTGGGCATTTGTGCCGCTGAAGACTGAAATATTTGCGATGTTTCCTGAAAGTCTCATTTGCGCGGGGTTTGATACCAGTGTCACATTATCTGCGATTGGGTTGAAGACCAATTCCTGCATCTCAATGATGTTCTTGATGGTCGTAGCCGGCGCGGCCCTAATACATGTCAAATTGCTGGTGCCTGTACAGTTCAATGCAGCCGCAAGCGCATCCCAGCTTGCCGTGCTTGGCAGCGAGGGTGCAGCTCTATAGCTTATTTGCCCGCTCTCCAAGATAGCGGCTCGGAAGGGCGGTGTGCTATTTTTCGGAAACGACGTCAACAAAGCATCCACGGAGAAGGCTCCCGCGGACTCGCCGAAGATGGTAACCTTTTCAGGATCTCCGCCGAAAGCGTGGATATTTCGTTGAACCCAGTCGAGAGCAAAGCGCTGATCGAGGAAACCCAGGTTCTGGCCGGTCGTGGGCAATTCTGGAGAATTGGGGAAACCAAATACATTGGTACGGTAGTTTGGAGCGACAAGAATCACATCCTGATACGCAGCGAATGTTGACCCATCATAGGCTGGCTGCATTGCCGTCCCGAACTCGAGCGATCCGCCGTAGATCCAAAACATCACCGTACGTCCGCCCGGTGGCGGCGGAGTCGAGGGAGCATAGACATTGAGGTAAAGGCAGTCTTCTGACTCTGCTGGATCTGCTAGATTGAAGACGGACAGTGTAAAATTACGGGCAGCTTCAGGATCTAGTGGCCCATGTCAATGCTTTCTTTCAATATTTCCTGGTTGCTGAAGCTCTTACAGACGAATTGCTGAGTACATGAAGCCGTGAATTGCGTTGCATTTCGAATTGTAGAAGATCGTGCTGGCCGTTGTGGAGGACTGAAGCGTTCCGGAGGCGACTGGGCAAACTCAATGCCTAAAAACTTGTTCACAGTGGCAGTAGCACCTGGCAGGCTTGTCGTTGTGCCATAGATTGGACCAGAGTCAACGACAGCAGTAGGAGCATGCGAAGACGGAGCACACGTTACGGTGCCGAAGACCGCGAGGCTCAATATTGCTGCTATAAATTGGAAATTCATATTGGCGTTTGCCAGCGACGAGCAAAATAATCGAGCGAGGAAGTGCGACGGCCATGATTCGTTATTTATTCATTCGTTTTCTTAAGAGACTGGCTGAGCAAAGAGCGACAGGGATACACAGATTATGCGGAGAAGTAAATGACGAGCGTCGCCTTGGAATAGGCGTTGAGAAAGAAACCGAGGCACTGCGGGAGTGTAGCACCTAGAAATGACGCATTTGACTATGGTCTCGTTTTACCTAATTCGGTCGATGAAGGACCTGCGGGTTGGATCTCCTATTGGTAACTCCTGGGAGAAGAGGATATCACCAACTCTCCAACTGTTCGGCTGAAACACTGAGAAGCAACGCTGTCACTTAGAGGCGCAGCCCATGATTGAACCCTCTTCGTCAACGGTCCACGATATCCAGACCTAAGCCCTTGTCACTGAGAACGGTTGAGAGTTAGGTAAGGTATCAAATGACGTTTAGACGGCGGGGCTAACCCCTGCCAGAAGCACGATCCAGGAACGGCAATTTCTTGGCTTGTCGATCCGGATAGGGATTAGAATCGATGCGGCAGCGGGAAGGACGGCGCAATCTGCCTCGGTAAAATAAGCTGAGTAGCAGGGACCAGAGACGAGCACAAATCAACCATCGTGCTTGGCATTTCTTGTTGTTTTTGTTGTTTCTTTCAGCGACTCATGCAGCGCCGTATCATGTTGCGCCTCTCCGGTTTGCAGAAGTTGCAAAATACCGCGAATCTATCTGTTGGGCATTGCTTGTTGCAAACCCTTCCCAGAGGGGCCCGCGAACGTCAAAAGCAGTGTTGACAGCAACACCGAAATTTTCAGCTCTAGTCGGTGCCAAGCAGGAGTATCCAGCAAGTAACAACGCCTCAGCGCGAGCGTGCGAGGGTGATGTGTTGATGCGGGAAGATAGCGGACCCGCAGATTCATATCGTCTTCAGTAGATTCTTGACCAGCTTCTTTTGCTCCTCAATGCCCAAATCTCTCTCATCCGTCTCTCGGACTGCTTTGCCTACTGCAAGCGTGGCCTTCACAGAGCCACTGTTGACCCAGAGCTTTCCATTGCGACCCACTGCAGTCTCGTAAGATACGCGCTCCGCCAATTCTTCCAGGACGACAAGCCGTCCCTGCTCCTTCAATTTTGGGAACATGAGTCTTCTTGCCATTCCCAGACTAATGTCGAAGAGCATGCCGCCTTTCAAGGGCCCAAGTCCATCAGCTTTTCCTGTCGCTGGTTGGATACAATCGAGCTCTGGCTCTATGAACTTGTTCGCTAGAGAGACGCGGGCATAGACAACATTGCCTCCTGTGAGTACCGGTCTTGTTTTTCTGGTTGCGCCCTCGAAGGCTAGTTGTGGTAATAGTGCAAAGGTGGTGTACGGCGTAACTACGCAATGGTAGAAATCAGCTGAAGAGTGGTGGACTACGACAATGACCAGATCGCCCACTGCTGGAACGTACTGAGAAGATGTGTTAGCTGCGAACCATGCTCAGAACCGATTAGGAGTCGTACTCTGCCGCCATTGTTTTCAACCCAGATTGCATTTTTGCGCTCATCGACGCAGAGTTCGCCCCCTAGCACCGCCGCGATCGTGTTTGGTGGTTCATGCTGAAGTCCGGGTCCAAGACTCAATGGTTTCCTAGGGGTTTTGGCAGTGGGTAAAACCTCGCTTGAAATGACATCGCCAGGAAGCACAACAGTTGCCGTAGCCATGACGCAAGTTTGGTGCTGCGGTGGCTTGTGCCGGTTTTGTTCATGTGGGAGTAATTTCTGAGGATTGGGTTGCGGGTGTGAGGCTAAGGCGGCGTTTATTCCCGCAGGCTGGCCGCCGCTGTCCAAAAACTTTTTGATTTCGTCCACTCACGCCAACCACCGTGTCTCTTCTCTTGTGCTACAGCTCGACTTTCAAGCTCACTTAGGCCACGCGGGCCACCTGCAGGTCTTGCACTGGTAAGTCTTTTGGTGTGACAGAGATGAGTGCAGAAGAGAGCGCGCCGGCGCGAACAGCCATTGGTATAGCCTTTGGCAACAGTTACAGTTCAATTGCATACACTACCAATGTATGGTTTGGTCTGGTCTCGAATGCAGATGCAGATGCAGATGCTTACTATGCATGTTAGGACGGCAAAGCAGAGGTCATTGCGAACGAGGAAGGCGGTAATATTGAACCACCTTCATTCGAAAAATGCACACCATACTCATGAACCAGTACAGATCGACAAATACCGTCAATATTATCGTACATAGAAGGAGAAGAATTTCAAGGGACGCAGGCCAAGGCGCAGCTCATCCGAAATCCAAAGAACACTGTCGCCTATTTCAGAGACTTTCTCGGCAAAGAGTAAATCTGCGTAGACTAGACTGAGCTTCAATAACTAACCAAAGCCCAGCTTCAAATCAATAGATCCATCGCCATGTCACGCGTCCGCTCACCCGATAGATCACGATTCCAGCATAGCCTTTTCGATGCGGGATACAGAAACAGAGAATGAAAACATCGTCACAATATCCGAAGTTGCAACCCGGCACCTCAGACGGCTGAAAAACTCAGCGTCAGACTTCCTTGGAAGGCAGGTCACCGCCGCAGTCATCACGGTTCCTACCGACTACGGCGACGCGCAAAAAGACGCTCTCAAGGCATCAGCAAAAGCGGCAGGAATAGAGGTGCTACAGTTCATCCAAGAACCCGTCGCCGCCCTCCTCGCCTACGATGCCCGATCTGACGCTACACTCTCCGACAAAGTCATTCTGGTTGCAGATCTTGGCGGTACACGGTCCGATGTCGCCGTCATCGCATCGCGAGGTGGCATGTACAGCATCCTCGCCACCGCGCACGACTATGACCTCGGCGGCGCCAAGCTCGACGAGGTCCTCATGGATTACTTCGCCAAGGAGTTCATCAAGAAGCACAAAACTGACCCGCGCAAGCCTGAGCGTAGCCTCGCCAAGCTCAAGCTCGAATCTGAAGCTACGCGCAAAGCGCTTAGTCTTGGTGCGACTGCCAGCTTCAGCGTTGAGAGCCTGGCAGACGGTCTCGACTTTACTGCCACCGTAAATCGCACCCGCTACGAGCTGCTCGCTAACAAGGTCTTTGCTAGCGTCGTCCGCCTCATCGAGGGCGCCGTGCAAAAGGCCGAGCTCGACGTCCTGGATATCGACGAGATCATCCTCGCTGGCGGTACCTCCCACACCCCCAAGATCGCTAGCACGCTTCAGGCACACTTCCCCGCCAGTACCACCATCCTCGCGCCCGTAACGTCGCCCACGGCATTGAACCCGTCAGAGCTCAGCGCACGCGGCGCCGCCATCCAAGCGAGTCTGATCTCGGCGTTTGAGCCTGAGGACGTGGCGCAGAGCACGCACCCGATGGTCACCGTGACCCCGCACGTCTCGCGCGCGCTCGGGGTGCTGTGCATCTCCGAGGACAGCGATAGAGGAGTGTTTGCGCCGCTGGTGGCGGCAGAAACGGCGGTTCCCGCGCGAAGGACGGCGCATGTAGCGGTGCCGAGGGAGGGTGGGAATGTGTTGGTGAAACTATGCGAGGGATTGAGGGTCATTAAGGTGACGAAGCCAGAGGCGAAGGGAAAGGTGAATGGGACGGCGGAAAAGGGGGAGGGCAGCGGAGACGAGGATGATGAGGATGACGATGATAAGGATGAGGAAGAGGAGATTCGAGAGAAGGTATGGAAGCCAGGAAATGTGCTCGCGGAGGCAGCCGTGAAGGGAGTAAAGAAAGGGGGAAAGGTGGAGGTTCAGGTCAACGTGGGTGCGGACCTCGCCGTGCAGTTGGTGGTACGAGAAGTTGGCGGAAAGGGTGGAGTCCGTGGAAATATTGAAAAGCCTGCAATCGTGGAAAACGGAAGTGCTTGAGCGCGCCTTGTTACTGGTCCAGGGGAGTTTTTGGTTCTCGTAATGTGAATGCCTAAAAAGCTATTGCTGCATAATGTTGTTCGATTGGGAACTAGCGTCCTTAGCTTTGATGCAAGGGTCTACTTGGGGATAGAAATGGTCGTATAGACATTGTATTTCGAGACCTGCTCCAGCGCTTCTGTGCACACGATGTACGAAAAGTTTTGGAAGCAATTAGACCATTGGGATATTTTGGTTTCCGTCAATGATCGGACCCTTTGACGTTTCAGGGATGGGGATAATAGAAGAAGTCAGTGATAATCTGTCTTTCGTTAGACGCATACGGAAACCCTCTAGACTGCCGAGTGTACACATCTGGATGCAATGGTCGACAAATGTAGAATATCTGGGTCGTACTATAGAACACGAAGCTTTGTTCTATGGATACAGTTCACTTTTTCTGTCCACAGCGGCGAAAGCGCGTCTTGTTGCTTTGAACCAACGCATTCAGGGCCGCTCACCTGTGGGAACCTCCAGGGAGGACGTCGCTTTTCCGCTGGGGGGAGCATCTTAGAAGACCTAACTAAATCATGTCTCAGAGAGATTTGAGACGCGCTTTCCCTGACCAGAAATCTGACCCTAATATCTACATTAGCACTCAACTTAGCATCTAATTGGCAAGTCCTAAATCCGCAACTTATAGCCTCGAACGGCTAGTGTCCGCAAAAGTTGGCTTTCGATCGAAGATATCCATGTTGCTCCTGAATGTTAGCTGGTGATATGAATTCGCCTGGAGGTACTCTCCGATTGCCTCTCATCTTGCAGCACTTTTCTGCTCAAGCTCAAAGGGTGGCTTCTTCGCTCTCTTGAGGTCTGGCCCAAGACCACCGATGATATAGCGTCGTTCTGGCGACAAATCTGTCGAGATCGATGAGATCTCCTTCAATGGACTACGATGGACCAAGAGATTAGTGACCATCGATAGAAGACCAATCAATGTAAGGCAGGGGAGGATAGCAAGCTACCTACTTTACAGGTCCATTCCAAAAATTTTGTCCCGCGCTAATGGTTGGCGTGTTGATTCGCGGAGCGCCCCAGTCGTAACCTCGAAAATTCTAATCTGGGAAAGGATAGAGCAGCGCAAGCGCCTCTCGGATCTTCGTCTGATGAGACCCTAGACAATGCTCGAAGATGCTCTCGATCAGATGGTTGCTTTTCTGGACCTGGCGCATCGTCTCACAGGTCGCAATCCAAGACATGCACTGCTGATTTTTCTTAGCCAAATAGAAGTGTACGTGATAGATGACCAGTCGGTGGGTAACGCAAGCTGAGAATGCAATCGAATCCACGATAGACTGATTTTCTGATGGATAAGCCTCTCGCAAAAGCCAGCGCATTGCATTGACACAGGACGCGCCGCCACCTGCGGCTTGATTTTCGGCTTGCCAAAGGTTCCCTCCCATCGCCTCAGACTTCAACTCGAACACAAGGCAAGGAAAACAGTTGCCTCTAGCTGGCTGCGTCGAACGTTTTGCCCTTTGATGTTCAATTACTGCAATGTCTTCAATTTTCCAGTCCGATGTGGAATCTATCGGATATCCAAGGTGGATATCTGCCTTTGGCATTGCTAAAGGAATGGGGTAAGCCTCATTTCCTGGTATACCTCCTTGCCCGATGTCGAAGCGTTTAATAGGGAGCAGAGCCGTAGCTGTAAGGTCGTATATATTGCCTTCTGGGCTATCCACGATTTTGATTGCGATCTTCGCTAATTCAGAAATCGCTTTAAGCGACAACTTAGATGGCCGCTCTTTGAAAATGTGCGAGTCAATCAAGTGGATTTTTAGGGTTTATGCCTGGTCCAATCCTGGCAAAAATGCATTCATGCATCGCATTGCAGCATCATCATCGCATTCCAGCATCATCGCATTCCTCCCAACATGGAGCGCCATCCACACGGGTACGGCGCAAGTAAATTCCCTCCGAGTATGGCAGATAAATACATTTTCACGTGGGCGCCTGTTGTGTCGGTGGCATATGGATGGAACAAAAGCCCACCGTACTCAGAGGTAAGCCGGGTGTTTTCTCTAGCGCAGCTCCAGACCCTGAGCTTCGACACCTCATAGCGAGCTAGTGATGCCAGAGGTGAAAGACGAGGATGCGCGACGTGGGTAGACCCATGAACACCCGTTTCATAAGGCCAGCTCATCGAGGAGCAAGTTGGCTCCAGGCGTCCAGTCAGACGTTGACGCAGAAGGCGCCTCTTGACAGCAGAGCATACTACTTGTTTAGTTTAACATAGAGACTCGGGCCATGCCAGGGGGATCAAGGTTGCCGGCCGTGTGTGGTTAGATGCCATCGAGTTACATCACGGGCTCCAACGCGGCAGCCACGCGATGAGATGTTCCCCCTACGTAGCGAGACAACTATTTCAGGCACACTCACTTAAAAAGGCAGATCGAGGAGCTGAACTAAATTTTACCAATTGCAGACTTTACTATTCCAGGTAAGTTGAAGACTCTTGCATCTACAGCGCCCAGCAAATTACTCTTTAATAGCGGCCACGAGCGGCTGGAATTCTGGAGAGACAGGGCGTCACTGTATCGGGAAGAGAGTGGACAGACGAGGTTACGAGAATTCCTGCGACTATTGGTCATCAGCTTCACATCGAGAAGCGCTGAGACCAAGGAATGGAAATACATTTGTTTGCGGGCCATGCAGAGAAGCAGATTATCGCATATTTAATCAGCAGGCACGTCTTTGTTGAGCCCAAGGAGAGAGAGAGAAGCTTCTGCAGCGAGTAAAGCTACCTGTCTTACTTAAGCAAGCGACGTCCTTGAGGTTGTAAGCCGCCTTCCGTGTGCCGATTGTTTACAATTTATCGGAGCTATGGATACGACCCTTAGCCTAATCCTTAGACCCCGACCGCTCTGAGATGACCAGGGATTAAGTAGCGTTAGTGTTTAACACTCGTCGTGATTATCTTAAGCTCTGGGCAGCGCTGTTGCTACGGCGTATGTCGGAACTGGCACGCGTTCACGCTTCGCTACCTCACCGCCACCCACGACGTCGCCAGCAGCAGGACGCAGCGTCTCCACCAGCGTCGTCATCGTAGCATCACCCCGCTCCGCGGCAGGCGGCACCGACGCGGGCACGGAAAACGTATCGTGCGGCGTCAGAATCGTCGCGCGTCCAGCCTCCTGGCCCGAGAACGCGGAGAGTTCCGACGTCGCGATCGTCCACGTCTCTGAGAAGGGCGGGTAGCAGTCCGTGCATCCCGAGGTCCAGGCCTGGGTGTTGATGTCGGTGATGGTGGTCAATGGGGGAAGCTCGTCGCTGCAAGGGGCGGAGGTCGTGGTAAGGGAGCCGTCAGAGGGGCCAGTGAGGATCTCCCAAGTTTCGGAGACAGAGCGCAGGTGGTGGAGAGGGGTGGGATAGATGGGGTTGGCGAGGAGGACGGGGATGAGGAGGGTGAGGGCGAGGAGCATCTTTGGTTGCATTGTGCAGTAGTTGCATGGGTGTCAAGATGCTTATGGGAAAGCTGTATGAAGTTGATGGATGTAGTCCTTGAGTCAGAGAGCAAGGTTTGTTCGAGAAAAAGAGGGAAGAGGGGGGAACCGTGTGTTGCAAAAAGAGAAGTCGTGAATTAGGTAGTGAGTGCCTTCCTATTTATGTACTGTTCTTGCTCCGGGTCACTCACTCACGCTAGCGTCGGAAATGAACTGGGAATTATCACCCAACATGTCCTTGAATGTCACTTGAATGGTGGATGCTTTGACAAGATTCGATCTCGATCCACTATCTTTGTATTCACAGGAGGCTCATCCTGAATTGGGCAAAATAAAGCCACACGTTCCACGTCCTACATTGCTCGCCTGCGAGAAAGTTTACGTAATTGGGAAAAGTACAATGAAAATGAAAGACATGATCCACTTATTTTGGCTCCCTCTCGGAAGCCGACCTGGTAGGGAAGCACCGCGTTACATGTGTAACGATAATCTGCACGTGTCCCCATCCGCATCAAGTTCGTGATGGTGTGGGCAGGCCCGTCATGGTCACGGTCGAGGTTCCAGAAATGATTGTGTGCGTCAAGAAATTTGTTGATGTGCTAGTGATTTCTGGGGTTGGCACTTCTCTGGAAGACAGCGTCAGCCAAGATTTGGTCGGAAGCAAAATCCCTTACATCGGCTGATAGTTGGACGCGGGCAACGCCGTGATAGTTGAAACTTCGGTTGAGTTCACCGTCGGTAGCCCTACCTTACTTGCACTTATTGTGTATGTAACAGGATTGACGACCCAAGTTAAAGTTGTTTCCACAAATACAGTTGTCAGCGTCTCAGTAATGTTCGCTATGTATGTCTCGATAATAAATTGGGGGCCAGAAATCGTTGCGGTAAAATTGTAACTTGAAGTTGTCGTAGTAGTCAAAGTGGCCAGTTGTGTGACCCAGGCCTCCTGTTCAGTGACACACTCCGCGGTATCGTCTAATGCAGTAGAGCAGACCTTGAGGTCAATATATGTAGGTGC
Organism: Bathelium albidoporum; assembly: GCA_021031095.1. Taxonomy (NCBI): domain Eukaryota; kingdom Fungi; phylum Ascomycota; class Dothideomycetes; order Trypetheliales; family Trypetheliaceae; genus Bathelium; species Bathelium albidoporum. The sequence goes on from JAGFVP010000079.1 coordinate 75,722, forward strand.
ACTACCTGCACGTGTTAGCTCCTGCCATGGCGCCAAATAGTACGTTGTGAGTGTTTGAATCGAAGATTCTGGGGTGATCAGATTCGTATCTGTAAAGGCCTCTGTGCTATTTAATCCATTGACGGGAGTCGCTGTTGGTGTCACGATCGTGTAGCCGAGCTGGCTCGAGAAAGTGATTTGCTGTCCGCAATCTGTTACTGGATATGTCGTCACAAGTCCCGTCAATGTTGTTGCGCAGACTGTTGTCTGAGTAGGACTCAGCGATGTCGAGCATGTGCCATTCCCTGGTCGAATCGATACGGAGTAATCTGTTGAGCCATTCAGAGGCTTAGGACCTGCAGGCTCTACGTTGGCGGCCGACATCGAAATTGAGCTCGACAGAATGAACGGCGGCTTACATGGTGTGAATTGTGGTGCATATGTCGTTATGACTTGACCTTGCTTGGTAACTTGGGTTTGACTGGCAGAAAGCGAGGGTGTGATCGTCGCTAGGGAAGAGGATGTAGATACAACTTGCGACCCATGGCCGATTGCAGACGCGTTCGACACCGATGGCAATACGTCTACGATTTGTCGCGCGTTGAGTAGTCGATTAGGTGTGAGTTCGCGGTGAAATGCTGGCCTATGTCCTATCGCATTGGTGCCGAGACTTAAGCCAGAAGCCCAGAGGACGAAAAGAGGTAGGTAGGTCAGGATGGTCATTGCACCTACAAATTAGAGGCCACCGGCGATGTAAGAAGGTACGTCTAACTTTACGAAAGATTAAACAGTTAAAAGTAAATACATATCGTGAACCATGACCACGATTATGTAAAGGCACATTCCAGCGCGCGTCAACAGAGCGTTAGAAACAAAGGGGCGGAACATTCTCCAACTCTGCTCGCAGCTCTCGTCTATCCTCCTCCCCACAATACAGGCTTCTTTCGACTTAACATGGCAAACATATCTTAGAAATCCGCCGACGCGTCCTGCGTAGCGCAGAACTGGATGTTGTCTTCGGTCAGGACATATGCACTAAGATTGTTTAAGGAAGCCATGGCTGAATGGTGTATTAGGTCCTTGAGCTTCAAGCTCTACTGATGCTTAGTGCCCGTAGATCACTTTCAGATCGGCGTTGATTAAATTCTGTTGAGAAATATGAAGACATCCGGAAGACTGTCCATGGAATCCCGTGCCTCCATGCTCAGAGGGAGAAGACAGCTAATGTTGACCATAAATGGAATAACCATAACTTCATTGTCTTAGGTAGGTGGAAGGTGGCAAAGTCGATTAATCAGCTCAGGTCTCTTCCAGGATTGGCATCATGGTCGCGAAACGGGATGAAGGTTTCTCCACAACTCGTTCATACCGAACACGCGGTCGGAAGGATCTCCTAATCCTATGTCTTGTTAGCATCTGTGCTAGTTATGTTTGGTCTGATTGAATTTCAACTTACTGTTCATAGCAGACAACGACCACTTTCCAGGTAAGGTACATCGAGCAGATAGCAGTACTGGCGAACACGAACAAGATGAAAGTATCCTTGACGTTGTTTAGTACAGGAGGATTGCCATAGATATCGCAATGACCGTCTGAATGGTGTTGCGAACCAGAGTATTGGCGATGCGGGCGCTGCGGGTGGTGATGGGGGCCGACCCTGATTTTACGAAATGGGCAGGGAGTTGGTGGTTGAGTTGCCAGGCTCATCCAGAACTGCGACGACCACATGGATAGAGCTTCTCTGTTGCCTGCATCGTGCCGAGAGCCGTCGTGCTGGTCATGGGGATAATGACGCTTGGTGAATTCGTGGACGAGTTGTCGAAGCGTTGGCGTGCTTTCCAGGGGATAAAGACCATATCGTTCTGGTAGTAAGTTCGAGGTGGGAGCGCCGTGGACTGCGACTATGACAGCTGCGAACACGAACACGAGGAACTGAATCCGTGCCATGGCCAGTCAACGAGAAATCTTGTCGAATTGGTGGAGCCTATGCAACAGTAGCCAGCAAGAGTTCGACGACGCAACAGGCAACAGAAGGTGGCCGCGAGGCTGAATTAAAGAGCGTGGGCGCTGTATGGCAACATGGGCTCAGAGGAGCACGCCATCTAAAAGAACACGCGATGTCTTGGTATGGCGGGATCTGCCTCAATATTGAATTGCATGGGACAGGCGCGATAAGCCAAAGCGGGAATGCAACACCAACACGAGCTGGCTCCCGTATAAGCAGGGCCTGTGCTCCTGCTAACTTCTCTCCCTGCGTAGAGATGCATCCACTCCTTAGGCACTTCAATTACATCTCTCGCTAATGATTGAAGTCATGTTTGGCATTATGTTTGTTCTTCAGACATTTCTCCTTAGAAGTCTAGCTTACGGCAAGAAAAATACAGCGACGCTGATCATGTTGTCGATCGTTCCGTTTACAGCATCTAAACCTATATCAGCTTTACAACCCTACCCTACTACGCCCATCCACATAATTTCGAATCTCGGCGTCTTTCGACGATAGTTCTATTAACAAAGAGCTTTACCCTTGGTTTTGAGGATACTCAGCCAATGAGATTGCACGCTCCGAGTTTCTCCGGGCAAATTGACAGGAAGACTTGGTGCGCTTGCTGCCCGACTCCGCACAGCCACAGAAGTGTCAGCTAACGCCACTTTAATTTCAAGCAATCAAGGCTATGTACATGCCTTAGTATCTGCTCTAGTGTTGTATGAGGCATCACATCGGGTTCCAGCAGGGAGTCCTGAAAAAGTAGCTAATCTGACTTAGAAAGAGTATGCCCCAATTTCTCTTTGGCTTCGCGTCACCAAAGCGCTCCAGCCTTCCGTTAGCGACGGTCACAGTTGCCGAACGACCTTCACGACAGCACAGCGTACGGCTGTGTCGATATTGCAAGCGGACGCAATGCAGCATCAGCACATCACGCCGCCCTCAAGTTTGATAAACCAGCCTTTGACGCCTCCGTCAACCGACAAGAAGCCCTTGGCAGAGCCCCTGTGCATCATTACGCTCTTCGGACCAATTCAAGCAGAAAGGATCTCCCCAAAAGGGACGTGGATAGAGTTTCAGCTTGCACAAGGAGAGTACGAGGAGATAGAGAGCACGCTCCAGCAGGACGATGTACTTTGGGGTAACGTAAAAGACAAGATACGGTAAGTGGACTTCAGAGACTGCGAAGACTACTGCTGATAGAGGACTTTGGCAGTTACGACTACGACGGAGACAAGTGTAGACTTGTCGTTCGTATGCCTACTGGGATACACGAGCTCTTCATTTGAGGGCGTGGAGGATGCCATTCGCAGCCAGCTGAAAGCAATACGTAACGGAACAGGTAGAAAGGTTCAATTCGCGCAGGAAATACAACCAGCTCGATCAACTGAAATACATTTCGCCACTGGCGCTTCATCCAGCAAATCGAAGTACGAGCCAGATGCGTCATTCTGGCATAACAATACAAAGTATCCGGGCGTCATTATCGAAGTCGCATACTCGCAGAAAAAGAAGCGCTTAGGCCGGTTAGCTGAAAACTATCTTCTGGATTCAAATGCTGACATACGGGCTGTCGTCGGCCTGGATATAAAGTATGGCAAGAAGGGGTCACGGAAAGCAACGTTATCAACATGGCGACCACGATTGTTCAATATTACTAACGGGTTGGAATTACGAGCAGTGGAAAAGGCCGCGGATGAGGTGGGTTAAATCACCATAAACATAACCCGTTCCAGATGTTCTGACATTCCTGCTAGGTTTTCCGTAACAATGAAGGAAACCCTGTTTACCATCCAGGCCTCCAGCTTCGGTTCAGCGATTTCGCCTATAAAAAAACCGTACAGGGCGATCTGGGAGATAAAGATACAGAAATTTGCGTCTCCGGGATACAGCTCTGCCAATACCTTACTGCGGCGGAGAAAAAAGCACGGCAAGCGCAATCACTGCTTGAGGATTTCCTTTCTCATGAGGTCAAAAAGAGGAAGCGCTCAGAAACCCCCCCGGAAGAGATTAGACCAGATGATGAAGCAAGATACATTGAGCAAGAATAGAGAGCAGCGAAGCGTACTGCGGATCATGACAACGATTATGAGGACACATCACCAACCAATAGCCTCTACGAGTAGATCGCCAAATCCATTTGCGAAAAAGTAACACCAAGTATCCGATAGACCTGCTTTTGGGCATGTATCGCCATATGACTTTCGTGATGTTGGTGAAGAGGGATCGGCGGAGGGCACGGCTTCGATTGCTAGCATTTGTTGGCCGCCAGTTTGCTAGATTAATAAGAGTGAGAGAAGAGGCGTGAATGAACTTTCAGAGATGTTAACGGACAGTGAACGAACGGTCGGAAGATGAAGTGCTGTAGCTTTGACGATCAGTGATCCAGCCTTCATGACCGCAAGATGATGCCAGCTGCACAACTCTGTGAAAGAATAATTTGGTGCAGCGCGAGGCAAGTGGAGGTAGGGCAGATAGGTGATGGAGGATGAAAGACATGCTGGCACAAAGGTATGATATGAAATGGTGCATGCTTCTCTTACTTGAGACTCGCTACTAGCCCCTAGATTAAGCAGGCATCATGAGCATATCTCTGCGGATACGAATCTTGAAGTATCAATGAAACCTTCGCGTCAAGTGTGCAACGTCTTGAAGAGTGTAGTGCCTCTGCATCAACTGGCATATTACCAGAATAAAGACATCGCAACCAGGGGTATCACGTAGTTCCACAGCTCTGCACTTCCAAGTCCAGCTCGCCATGCGCATAGAGTAAGCCACGCAAACACATCCCTCCGTCACCTCGACATCCTCGCCAATCGACTCGGATGGATCCCCTGTGTGTCCTCCACCGAAGGTTTTGGTGCTTTCAAACGGCCTGTATCCTCATTTCCCCATTTTCGCTTCGTTCCCCTCAAAGCTGCTCCTTTCGCTGGCTTTCCGTCTGTCACATTGTCGTCATTCCCAGGCTTCTTCCCCATCTCCTCCGCACGCTTTGCAAACTGTTCCTCCGCTACCTTCTTTCGTTGTAGTGAGAGTTTCGCGTTCTTCTCATGCAAGCGCTCCTTGCGAAGCTCGCTATTACCTCCACCGCCAGTTCTACGCCATGTCGATTGTTAGCCACTCCGAGACCCACAAGCGATGCCGTCCAACGTGGAGGATGGACAAGAACGGGAGAGGGAATGGCTTACGTCAATTCCACATTAATTTTCCTCGGCGCCTCCTTTCCACCCTTTTTCTTTTTTTTCTTTCCTTTCTTCCCTTCCGCCCCCCGACCATCCTCGCCCTCTTTTCCACGATCCTCTCCACCCTCCCTCTCAGCAGCATCATTTGCCGGAAACCACGAGTGGTGGTACAGCTTCAGGCACGTTTTCATGCGGTCGTAGTTGTCGAACTCGAGGAAAGCAAAGCCTTTGGAGCGATCACTACCTTTCTCTGTGATGTGACGGACTGCGGTGGGCGCAATCTTGGCAAAGTGCGAGGTAAGGGCCGGAGTGCTGGTTGTGAACGGGAGATTGCCTGCATGGGGGAAGATTTAGATGGGTTGAATCCGCGGTACAAACAGTCAAATAGTACGGCTAATGGCAAGAAGACGCGACAATAGGAAGAGGAGATGGGAGGGATAGGAGATAAGGTGAAGGAGAATGAAATTTTGGGAATTTGACCTCTGGCGATGGCCGATTTAGGGAAGTCTTACCGACGAATACGATGAAGCGATGTTTCTTCTTATCATTGGCATCGTCGCCCTCCCTCGTAGTTGCTCCATCTGCATAGTCTTCCCCTTCATAACCATCAAGGATTTTGTTGTCTTCTTTCATGGCAACAGCCTCGTTCTGGACTGAGCCGCTCAACTGTGCTTGCTTCTTCTTTTTGGACTTTGGCTTATCCCCTTTTTGCGCAGGCTCAATTTGCTGTCTGGTGTCTGCGGTAGTCGGTTCCGTTTTTCCATTCAGCTCTACCTCCGATCCAATGTCCTGGGTCTCATCCAGTCTCCTTGATTTCATCTTCTTTTTCTTCTTTTGTGTGCTGTCTTGCGCGTCTACAGTTTCGCAATCCATTCTTCCGGTCTCTTGAAAGACTCCCTGCCCGCCATCCTTGGAGGGAGCATTCTCATTCGACTTCCGCCTCCTCTTAGATTTGTGGCTAAGTGCATCTCCAGGATTTTCAACGTCCAGCTTCGTACTATCATTTTCGATCTCCTCAGGTAAAGCGGGTGCCTCTATGCGTTTCCTTTTTCTCGACGATTTCTTCTCGGTCCTCGACATAACGCGTGTTTTTTCTTGCAACGTATGCGTAAATCAAGATAAAGTACGGAGTGTGGGTATACTTAGGGAGGTAGGCGTGTGGATAAATCGGAGAAAATGCATAGGATGCGCCTTATCGATAGCGAGACATTCCGTCTAGTCTTGCTAGGAGCTTTGACGCTAATTGACAGGCTGGACCCGTGCACATAAAGTAGACTGTCGCCTTTAGATAAATATATGAAGCAAGGTTCCTTACGGATATAACTTCATAATTGCGTAATCTAAAATCTGTACCCTTCACGCAACGGCTGTTGTGAGACCAGAGCAAGAAAAAGCTCAAGCAGAGTCCGATTCCAATTTGGGTTTGACGTGGAATGAATGAGGAATGCCTGCGGAGTCCTGATATTGGCAGAAGTCAACCCCGGGATTCAAGAATTTGGAGGGGTGCTCCTCGAATGAACTTCGCACGTCCAAGATAGATAGGCAGTAATTGCACAAAGTCTCTTCTATAACAACAGTAGCTTTACTGTATCTACAAAAGTGGTTGCAGGAGATAAGAGCAGCAGCAGAGATGGACAAGAGAAGAACGAAGCTACAGGAACCACATCCATTACTAGTGCGATAGGGCCCCCCAAAAGCTTCACCCGCTCTTGCGATGTAACGACGTATGGCCTAGCAGATCTCAAATTAGAGAGTGAATGACAGGGAACATCCAAAATGAATCTGGGGATTGGGTAAGTTGCGCGCGAGTCATCCAACGCCAGAATGGTCTTGTGAGGTACCTGGTAAGCAAGGCAGATAAAAAAAACTTAGATGATATCGCTTCAGAGTAGGTGGGTAACACAGTGGCACATCTGCGACCATTTTCCTTTCCCGTGTAGATGCCGAGTTCCGGGCAGCAAACGTGACCATAAAGATATTTCAAAACGCCAAGGGATGCCGAGAGAAACCTTACAAGATTCGGCATTTTGACTTCTTGGCTTTAGGTGGTGGCCGCGGGCTCAGCACCGCCCTGGAATAGTAAGTTAACAGTCTAGATGCAAAGAGCACTGTGCGTAGAACAAACCTGATAGCCTCATCAAAGACACTTTTGAGATTTCGCTGAGTCAGAGCAGAGCATTCGAGGTACTTGTGGGCCTTGATCTCCTTTGCGCACTGTACAGCTGTCTCGTATTGGATGGGTGCCATTTTTTTCTGTCGTAGGCTTTCCTTTGTGTTATCGTCATCCCGTAAGTCAAGCTTGGTGCCGACAAGGATAATTGGCACGTTAGGGGCATGATGCTCAATTTCCGGGTACCACTGAGATCGCGAATTAGTTTGCGACTTGCGAGTGTTTATGGCGAGCTCTTGTGCGTCCTCAAATTCCAATTTACCTTTGCTTTCACGTTATCAAAGGACGGTGGGCTGACGATGGAGAAGCATATTAAGAAAACGTCTGTCTGAGGATAAGAAAGAGGCCGGAGTCTATCGTAATCTTCCTGGCCTGCAGTATCCCACAACCCCAAGCTTATCGGTTTGCCATCAACCATCACCGATGCGGAGTAGTTGTCGAAACTATCGTGATTTAGCCACGGCCGCCTTTCGGAACAGACGGTGAGATCTTACACCGTGGGTATATATTCTCCAGGAAAAGCATTGGTAGTATAGGAAATAAGGAGACACGTCTGGGAGAAGGATTAGAAAAGTTTTCCAACAGAGAAATGTGGTTGTCAAACCTTGCCAACAGCACCATCTCCAGTGACTACGCACTGTTTGTGTTTATTAGTCCTGCGTTTTCCTTGACGCTTGCTAAGACAAAGCGTTTGCAGTTGGTATAAGTAATCACCTTTAGTGACTGCGTGGCCGGTGCCGCAGCCATTCTGATTGTCGCGGGGGACTAGCAGTCTGCTCGTAACAATCAGAGCCCGATATTATGTGCGCTCCGCAGGCGGCAAAGCTCTCTGCCTTGCTCGAAATAGCGAAAAGCTACGAAAGGCGTCCTCAAGCCGGCGAGGCAAATTGCGTTTAAGAGTTGGGTTTGGCGGGCGGCCAGGTCGTCGTTGCGCGCCCCCCTCGGCTGACACAAAGGCACGTCGCTCTAGGGCTCGGCGTCGAAGAATCGTGATGGGAAGCGTAGGGGAAAGTTCAAGCCAGCTTGAGCACCAGAGACAAAGATTGGTATTGTGATGGAGATGGGAGCTGGAGCAGGGCCTGCTTTGACGTTGGCTAGCGGGGAGTGTAACAGCTTCTCAAACCAACAGTGAACTGAACCCTGGCTGCTGGCGCTTCCACCATCTCGGCCGGACATATCACCGATCTCTCTCCCTCTCCGCCACTCGTCCCCTTCTCCACCACGTGTCTGAGAATATCCGCGCGCTCGTTACGTGGCCCACTCGAACCAACCCCAATCGGTCTCACTTCCGACCCTTCGACGACTGGCCATGCACCCCCCAACTCTCGAGGAGGCCCAGCTATACCGCTAATATCAAGCCAATCCTAGCCCGACCTACTTGTCCTAATGCAACCCTTCAAAAGCTACCTATTTGCTTGGAGAACTACAAGCCTGTCGAAGACAAAACACCCGGGCGCTGACAACCGCACGCTGTGAACGGCTGCTGCATGTTCTCCACTTCGTTCCCGTAGTATCTGTGAAGCAGCATGTGAAGACTGACGTGACCACTGACTGCAGTAACCCAATTAGCTGGTGGCCGGTCTACTTCGGCTGTCGATCATTGCCACGGTACGTGACTCAGCTTAGAAGAAGAGTAGGTCGACCTTCTTCTGCTCAGAGTTGTACCGAGACCTGAGTTCCTTGCGGGCAAGTAATTGCGAAAGGGGTATTTCAGTTTCTCTCATATCCAAAATCCCCCTCTGTTTCTGGTTGATATGCGAAGCATCAATCACAATTCTCTCAAGATGTTTTATGGACATTGCTCCTGGAAATTAGATAAGCGGTGTGGGTAAGCGTTCTCAGTACTGACCCATTGACTTACCATCGTCAAGAAGATCAATGAGACGTTGAGGTGTCCCAACTCCTATTCCAATTCTCACGTCTGTCAGTAATGCTATCCTTTTTGGCGTGATGCAACCTACTCACCTAGTCCTCTTGACCATGTCCCTAGCTTCTTTGAGCTTGATATGCTTTGCAAAAAGCTTGGCTATCGCTGAATTCTTGCGCTGGAACTTGCGTAGAGATCTGCAAACCGATCAATTCTAGTTCTGAAAACAGCACACAAACAACGGACCTGGTCAAGTCTGCGGCTCTTAGGCCTGCAGCACTTACGACAATAGTGTGTGGACATCCACATGACTCGGCAGCGCTTGAAAGCTTAGCTGTGGCTTCTGTCCCGTCTACGTAGTGTTCAAGATACTGTGCGAGGTTGTCTGAGGTTCGCGGAAGACTCCAATCCGACGTATCGTGTACTGCGCGTTCTGGCAGCGTCTTGAATCAGTGTCCTTCGTTCCAGACCGAACTGCCAGCAGCAAGTAGAGAACCAGATTACCTGAGATATATCTATCTTCAAGCTCAACGGAACTAAGGTTTGGCTCAAATCGTTTAACACACTGTGCTAGGTGATCTGCAAGTAGATTGCCGTCCATATGTCCTATTGCTTCATTTACACCATTCCGCTCGCCCGACGCGTGGTCTTCGGATGCATTGGATTTTGCATTTTTCTTGCGTTTCAGAGCCGGCTTGTTTGAGACTGCTCGCGCTGTTTCACGCTTGCGCTTGCCAGGTGCGTCGAAAGATCCGGCCATGACCGAACACGAAAAGACCGAATTTCCGGTTCCGGCGACTCTTAATGCATCAGATCTGATAGTGAAGATCCCAGAGACCTGGTCGCGGCTTTGAAAGTTTTTGGCCGGGACGAAAAAGATTGAGGAGGAGTTGCGCAGAGCGAACACTTAAGGTTTGCTATCGATACTGAGTGCAGGGATACCCTTGCGCGACGCGTCTAAACACCAGAACAACGCGACTTACGCTGTCAACCCCGAGCAGCGGACTTGCCTTGGCTTGAACAAATGTAAACTTTCTATTGTTCACAAAGACGAAATCACGCACATGTCGGATTCGCCATCAAAACGTCCCAGAATTACCCCCAGGGACTCCATTGGGAACGAAAATCTTTCCAACGATGAAACGGCCTACTCCAATGTATTCATCTACTCTCAAATTTTGTTACTCGGATCGATACTAACTTGATCGCTAGTTACGACAACTTGCTGGACTAATCCGACGAAATCCCTCGACGCCCCTGATCCATGCCCAACATCCAACACCAGTAGCTGTCCGCGTGGCAAAACAGACGCCGGGAACAGCGAAACTTACGCCCGCGAGCCAGCGACGCAATCAAGTCAGACGAGAGATTCCGAAGACTCCACACGCGCTTCGCGCTTTTGAACGTCAGCGTCATGTCACCGCGACACCAGGCGATAGAAGACGAAGCGGCAGGTTGCAAAGAGAAACGCCAAGGGATGTCTTGCGGCCGCTTAGCAAGCGTATGTATTCGGAACTCGAAAATCAAAGGCAAAACTCTGCTGACTAGACTGTAGTGTTATCTCGAACTACCCAGCCGATCGAGCCATCGCCACAAGTCCCATCAGTCAAGCCCAGGCACACTGACGATGACTGGATCGACGAGCCTGATGCACCTGCGCCGAGATTATCAATGCCCTTGGATGATCTTGAAGACGACGACAGTTTCCATGGAGATCCCCCTCAACTATCTTCGCAACTCGGAGACGACGATGAAGATATCACTGCGCGTTCTTTCGAGGGTCCTCGGCGCGCACTCACAGAAATGGGCAATTCCAGGCTATCGCGGGGAAGCTTAGGCAGCCTGCGGGTCAGCGATCAATTTGGAGATTTGAAGAACATGATGGACATTACGGAGCTGGAAGAGAATATCGGGAGAGGGAATGATCCTACTGGGACCATTACCAAATTCGGACTTGCCGATGGAGACTTAGTGCTTGACACAGGGTAAGTATTCGGGAGACTTGTATGATTTCACTTGTGAGCTAATTCTGAATAGGGAAAGCACGCAAGAAATGCGAGCTTTGCTCAGCACTGCTTCTCGACGGCAATCTCGATTTAGCGATGTTGGACCCGTGCATATAGATGATGAGCCTGATCCGACATTCCACTTTGCACTTCCCGAGGTCCAAGATGAGCAACCTGTAATGCAAGACTCGCCTGCCGCTAACAATGGTGATGAGAGCCATTTCGCTACTAATGATGATGACAGCCATGCAGCGGCTAACAACGAATCCAACGACTCAATCGTCGTTCCCGATGGTGAAGTAGAAGAAGACCAAGAGCCCCAGGAGTACTCCGACGAAGAGGTACGGGCCACACCTAGTCAATCTCTTGCCAATGGCAGCGTCCTCGGTGCACGGTCTACGACCCACCACACAGCAAAACCGGCGAGAAACCCAAGACAACGGCAAACCAAGGTGTCGCAGAGCGGTGTAGAATATCCGTCATTGCCATCCAGCGTCATCAAAAGGATAGCGTCGACCTTTATTCGTAGCAATCGCAGTGGTGGTCCAAGCATAAGCCGTGAGACTGTAGCCGCCCTGTCTCAAGCCACCGACTGGTTCTTTGAGCAGGTTTCGGAAGACTTAGCATCGTACTCAGAACATGCAGGTCGCAAGATGATAGATGAGGCCGATATGGTTACCTTGATGAGGCGGTGTGTAGAAACTGCTGTTGCATTCGGACGTAATTGTATGAGGCTAATTTGGCTCCTTTCTGCAGGCAGCGCTTATTGAATGCAAACATAACGCCATTCTCGCTAGCGCAGAAATATCTTCCACGCGAGCTTTTGCAGTCGGTTCGATTTGGCGCTCCGCCAAAGCCGAAGCGAAGAAAGAGGACGCGACTGAGTACGATTCGAGAGGACGAGGACGAGGGTGAATAAGTCGGTGCTTGAACCTATCTTAGCTTGGGTCAAATCCATTGACCCCTCCCCGTTCTGCAGACGCTGGATTTCGCACAGTCGGCTCGACTTTGTGCTAATCGTTTACCGAGGAAAGAGAACACTGGGTTGAGCACAGGATGGAAGAATCCGTAGATTTTTTGGTATATGAAACAACTTTCATTACCACTCCTTGTTCATGCGTACACGGCTGGATATAGATGAGGGCGGTTTGCGAAGCACCATCCCTAGCATCACAGAGGTAGCCAAGGACAACGAGTACCTGCAAAACCATCACGTTAGCAATCCCTCTGAGCACTCTCCCCTACCCTCAAAACCTCCCACAACAGAAGCGGAGCCCACTCACCATGTAAAAATGTACTGCAAATGATTGTTCCTCAAATTCACCTCCGCCGCCCTCCCAATTGGCACTCCGCGATCCTCCCGATCCATCGCCATCAACAAATCCATGTCCATCGTCTCCTCCACCCACACCGGGGCGGCGCCGCTCCACGCCGCCATCTCTCCTACGTCCGGGAAGTAGAAGGCCCCCTGCTCCGGCCGGTTCACGGGCGTGAACACATTGCGCCGCCACGGCTCCCGCAGCAGGCCCTCAACCGTGACCGAGCCCGTCGGCAGCGCATCTCGCCCGCGCCGATCCCGCTGTGCCCGCTTCTCGCGCGAGATCCAGCCACGATTCACCAGGATCGTGTCACCCGCCCCGCCGTCCGCTTCCTCCCCCCCTGCTCCGTCCAGCGACCGCTCAAGCGGCGTGATGACGAGGAAGCCGTCGTGGCCGTCGTGCACGCGCGGGCCGAGCAGCATCTCCTGGTCGTGGCGGAAGCGGCCGCGGGCGCGGACGCGGCGGTGGTCGAAGCTTGGGATGGCGTCGGCGTCGATGCGGGGCGGAAGCGGGAGCGGGTCGCGGACAAGGCGGTCCTCGAGCCGGGCGATGAGCGCGGTCTTCCAGGAGAGGCGGTGCACTTGCCAGGTGCCGAGGGCGAAGGCGGTGACGGGGATGAGGGCTGTGGAAGAGAGAGGATGGTGGTTAGCTCGTGGGTTTAGTTGACGGAGAGAAGGGACAAAGGGGAAGAAGGCGAGGAAGAGGTAGGAGGAGTACCCAGGATGATAATGCCAAGGTAGTTATGTCGTCGACCAGAGCGGACGAGCCGGGGAGAATGGTCGACAATGGAGGAAAAGTTGGGGTCATCGGCAGCATTTTGCGCGTACCGCCGTCGCTGGCGAAGACAGCGAGAGCACGTCCATGATGGCTGGAGACGTGATCTGGTGGGAGTTTGGACAGAGAATAATGGTTTGTACACGTTCAGACGATGGAAATTGGTCCTCAGCAGTGACATTGTTCAATGCGGAAGGTTGAGATGAGTTACCACGAGAGCAAGCTCCATGCAGGATTAAAAATGCAATGAGATGTCGTCAGAAACTCAAGATGCTCGGCCCGCGAACCTTGAACCCTGACGGATTTCGTTGACAGCCCAAGAAGCTACATCGCCAACACTATTTGAACCAAATTTCTTCCCCATTGCGTGGACTTGTTGGTAGTCGAAAGACTATCTTATCATGTAGCATGGATGAAAGTCACCAAACCAAATTTTCTGGGGACGCAGAGATGGTGTGGCAAGAGGACAATCGTCACGTAGAGCTCACGTATGACCATCTAAATATTACCTCCGTCATGGACAAAGTGAAGAGTTCAAAAGCAGGAGCAATAGTGATATTCGCTGGTAAGCAAAGGGGTCCATCTACATGCCGGGGGTACGCAAGACTCAATCTGGTCAGGAACTACCCGAGACAACTTCAACGGCAAGGTTGTCAAGCATCTACAGTACAGTTCATACGTGCCTATGGCCATGTCTACTCTCTCCCGTATTGCTCGGTCCATCTCGTCAAAGTACGGGCTGTTGGGCATTTCGATAACACATCGACTGGGGACTGTGCCGATAGGCGAGGAGAGCATCCTGATCGCCGTCTCGGCACCGCATCGACAAGCAGCGTGGAAGGCAGGCGAAGAAGCATTGGAGGAGATCAAGCAGAAGGCAGAGATTTGGAAACTGGAGGAGTTCGGTGGCGAAGAAGGCGGAGTCTGGCGAGCCAACAGAGATGGAGCAGTGGGAGTGCCGGTGGTAAGATGACCAGAGAATCTCGGTCAGGCCGCATGGGCGTAGCCCTGAGATGGTGTCATTCAATGCCAGAGTCGTGCCGATTATTCTCGTCGACGAGGGCAAACATGTGCGTCCCCTGGTAGCCCATACTTGGCCAGAGCACACCGCTGCAAGTAGCACAGATGGAGAGCTTGCTAAGCGGAATGGTGTGCCTGAGCACCGACTGATAGCTGAACATCGAGATGCCTGGCACTCATACTGTAGGAGATCGTTGCTGGTTGCAGAATGGGGCAAAATTTTGCTAATCCTTGGCGAGGATCTAAAGTGCATCTGATAGGGCCGAGACCAAGTAAAGAAAAGAGCGACAGGAAGACCCAGTGCCTGGACTAATGCGGGAGCAATTTGGCAAAAAGGAACCAAATGTTGTTACCGAATGCGCATTTTATCCCCGCTTTGGCCCCGGATCCACATCATTCTTAGGACTCAGCTCGCTCGGAGCCATTTATATTACAACGTGTTGGCCCTGCATGCATATACAGATGCAAAGACGGGACGAGCGTCATCGACACAGGGTGTCGGATCAGGTGGAATCATCACGATGCTCCTGCGTCGGCGATTTCACTGTGTTGCACCTTGGCGGCAGCTTTCTTGTCCTCTTTCTCGTGTTTGCGAGATAGGACGGCAGCAAGCCACTCTTCCATCTCTTGTTCGCCCTCTTGCTCCGATTTGCCCGTTGCGTCGATACCTAGGCCTCCCCGTACTTTTCTGCGCAACTCCTCTATGGATGAAATATCCAGAGCCCACAGCGTGCCCCCCACGCCCATAATAGCCCAACTGAAGACATTGAGTGATGCCAGGCCAAGAGCTTGGGCGGCTTCTGCAGGGCCATTGACGTGACGAGGCTGAGAGTTTGGATAATAGAACGGCGGGATGGTAGCTTTGTAGCGGCGAAAGAGGGCGCGGCGAGTCACCAAGCCGGACAGGATGCAGAAGCCCGCGCCAGCCAGGAAGAGAGCGAATTGACGGCGCGATCGGGCAGCGAAAATGGAGCGATCTGTGTTGGCATCCACGGCCGTGTCCGGCATGCTTGTTGCTGACGGTCGATTGGATCCGTCGATGGCAGAATCAGGGAGAAGGCCAGGCTGCGAGAGCGCCCATAAGACTGCTCCAGGATAGCAACGGCAGCAGTAGCCGGAGCAGGCACCGACACGCGATGACAGTGCGCCAGCGGGAAGTATGACAGGCAAAGGCGACTGCTCGGCGTGTGTCAATGCGTGTATTGGGGAAAACTGGGTGTGGATGGGCTTAATTGGGTGGTAGACGGCTGGGCAGCTCGACGGAAGGAGGTCGAGAGAGCTAAGCTCCAGGTCCGGCGAGTCCGCCGTGTCGCTCCTGCGCGGATCGACCCGCGCTAGCCCATCGCACTACTCCCCCGTCTGAACGCCTTCCCTCCGCTCTTCTCCCACCCTGCGCAGACGCCACGCTGCAACGCTCGTCTGTAGAACCACTCAACCACCGGCTCTCGGCTCGGGCGTGCTGGGCGTGTTGGGCCTGCTTGGCTTGCTTCTGTCTCGGATGCGGAGCGGTGCGTTCACGGTACACGCCCGCAATGCGCTCGCTCCCACCGCTGATCGTCTTTGAACCGGGTCTGCCGGCCAACGAAAATAGACGTCTGCCTCACGGGCGTCGTGGCACCAGAATGGGACCGTATATTGTTTCTTTGTGGCGTCGTTCTTGTCCGTTGTTTCACACGCTTTCTCTCTCGTAATGAATATTGAATCTATGCAGGCAGAGCCGCTCTGCAGAGTCAGCCCAAGCTGCAGGAGTTTTCGTACTGCATTCTAGAAAATCAGCACCAAGTACCAGGGATGCCCCTACTTCATACATAGTGTTTGGTTTTGTTTTGGCGTCACTTTACCCCGCTCAATTGTCGATTCGTCATTCTGCCATGTTTTTTGCTGCTTGAGCCTCTTTACGCTAGCCAGCCAAGTTAGCGCTGCTCTCGCCCCAATGTCTGCAGATGAACTACGATGCACTCTATTTTCAGCAACATTTCACCAATTCTCGCTCGTAAGCGGACTCATCCAATCTAATTCCCTGTTGACTTCCCGCTGTCGCCTGGAACATCCGCTAAACTTTGCTTGGCTCTATGCAGATGCAGAGCTTCCACGGGCAAGTCTCACTGCTTGCTTCACCACCCAGGACTTTTCCCAGCCATTGATTTGCTGCATCTGTTCGTCTCTCGCTCGTACAATCTTTCGATAGTGTCGATGCACAGCAGGATAGAGCTTACTGTCGATCATTGAGCAGAATAATCCGGTCTGTGTTCTGGTTACTCGTTCCGCTTTGGTCAACATGTTTTCTAGACTCCAATTTGCTTATTCTTCCGCCTTTCCGATCACGAAGCTACGTTACGTACATCAGCCATCATGGAGGCGTACATCTCACAAGATGCAGCTATGTCGCCAGGGGTGTTTTAACTCGATAGATCGGGGCTTTTCATTCCGGTCCTATCCATCTGGAAGAATTGAAGATGCTCAGTGAGCTGGTACAAGGGTTGAAAATCTATATAACAGGTCGATTCTCCCCGCTGAATCTGGTCTTCATCGAGCTCCATTCGACACTCGCTTCATCAACATCAAGACTACTTCATCGCCTCTCGCTAGCTTCTCCATAGCAATTTACCCCGTATTCAACATGTTCATCAACCCCAAGACCGCCTTCCTTGCCATTTTGGCGTCTGGGTAGGCCTGAGCTCCAAGTCCTTCGAGGCTCTCGAAGGCTTGAAGTGTCTTTCTTTTGGTTACTGACCATCGACCAGGAGCATTGCTTCCGCCCTTCCAGGCTTCCCAGGATGGGGTGCTCCCTCGTACACTTACAGCATTCCATCATACAGTGCTCCAAGTTACTCTAAGCCAACTCCAACTCAGAGCTATAGCAAGAGCAAGAGCTCTGAGACTCAGACCTACCCTACTCCGACCCAGAGCTACAGCAAGAGTTCTGAGACTCAGACCTACTCTACCCCATCTCAGACCTACAGCCAGAGCAAGAGCAAGACCACGGAGTACAGCGAATCCTACTACACTCAGACTGTAGTCAGCACTTCCTACAAGACTGAGACTGAGGTAAATTCCTAGACGAGTTCGGGGCTCTTACAAGGGTACTAATGATGCTACAGACTGTTCCCTACACCACTACAGTCCCCTACACTGAGACTAAGACCTACACCACCGTCATCATTACCTACAGCTACTCCACCGGATACCAGTACAGCACGACTGTTATCCCGTATCCATACACCAGCACCTCTGTGTACGAGACCTCGTACCCTGTTCAGCCGACTTACCCAAGCCAGCCTAGCTATCCGTCTCAGCCTTCCTACCCTACTCAACCCAGTTACCCTCCTCAGCCTACTTACCCTTCCCAACCCACCTCCTACTACCTTAACTAAACCGGCGATGGTTAGGCTTGTTAACGGTCTTCCATACAAGTCAGATGCTGGAATAAGGTGCCAAAGCAAGCGTGTTGAGATACGCGTTGGGGACAGGAGCGATGTTCAATTCTCTTACTTTCCTTGAACCCGGGTTCTTGACATTCTTTCATTGTAGTAGAGCTTTAGAATTACGAAATAACAAAATCGTGTGATTTATGTGGACCAATTGCTTCCAAAAGCATTAATTCAGCTCAATTCCTGCATTCAACTGCCTTGGTGAAGACTCGAAGAGAGTTGGATGTTGTTGTGAACGTCGGCATCCAGCTTATGCATGCCAAGACCGCCCAATCTGGGGCATGACAGGGCAACCCCCGCCACCATCAACCCAGAAGTCGCATCATTTGGGAATTTAGGTACCCATCCCTCTGCCCGCTTGCATGAATGCAGGAAAGATGCAAGATGACTTTGATGGTGTGGAGATGACCCCTCAAAGTGTGATGCTATTTCGGGCAATATCCACCACGATTTTACGTCAGATTCTGGTACTAAAGTAAAGCCAATTTTTGGATTTGTTTCCTTAGTCTCTTTCTCAATTACGATCTTTCATTCTCGGCTCTTTATCTTTTTGCCAAAGAGAAATGCAGCCTCGCTATCATCCAGCGTAGAATCCAATCTCCGCCAAAACGCCTCATCCACCCACTAACCATCTACACCCCGCTCAACCATGCGAACCAAAGACCCCAGCACAACCAACAACAGCCACCCCTCGCCCCACTCCATCCTCATACCCGGCGGCCACGGCGGCGCCCTCGCCATCCCTTGCGGCGCCCTCTTCCGCATCACGGACCTCCACGGCGCCCAAATCGTCGACCTCATCGCCTTCGCGCTCCCCTCCATGCGCGAAAAGCTGTCCGTCGCCGCGACGCGCTACGAGCTCTCGGGCGGCGCGATCGCGGTGGGCGACGCGCTGTACTCGAACGAGCAGCGACCGATGCTGCGCCTTCGCAGAGACACAGTCAAGGTGCACGACATGACGTACATGGCGTGCAATCCGGGCTTCTACATGGAGATGGGGCTGGAGGGGCATAGGAGCTGTGCGGAGAATCTGGCGGGCGCGGTGAGGGAGGCGGGGTATGGCGGCAGTGGGGATGGGGATGGAGGCGTAATGATTGGGAGGTTGGATTTGCCGGATCCGTGGAATGTGTTTCAAAATACGCCGAATTATACGCTGAAGGCGCTGAACACGTCGCGGGCTGGAGACTATGTAGAGTTGGAAGCGCTGATGGATGTGCTGGTGGTAGCCAGCAGTTGTCCGTACGATGTGGATGGATTCAACGGCGGGGTGGCGACGGATGTGATGATTGAGATTGTGGGGGAGAAGGGTGGTAGTTGATTGAGTGAGGTGTAAGAGGATGACACGTGTGGGTTGAACACAAGAAATGCAAGCAATGTTTTTGGAATATGGCATCGTATCTATATATATCTAGCCATCTTGACTTGTGTGGAACTTGACTTGCGAACTGAACAGCGATATCAGTGAGAAAGACAAAATCTAGGTAAATATGAAGAGTTTTGTTTTTTCTTCGTCCCGAGCATTACAATGTCCCCTGTTTACGGCTTCGCAGCATGCAAGTACAATGTTCGAAGCCATTTTGGGCTGGCAATCTACTGCAGATAGAGGAGACGACGAAAGATTCCGAGGTGACTTGTCGCACGAGGAAACTTACCCGCGGATATTTGTGCTTAACGAGATAGTTTTTGAAAGGCATGATCTAGATCGTAATACCTTCAACGAAAGCTCCTCTTTCCTGTCTGCAAAGGCTTGGAAGAAACGGAACAATTATATATGAAAACGTCACCGATGAAGAAAGGTGAAGTATGGGAAGGTAGTTTCCCGGGACACTTGAACTCCGAGAGGTCAAGTTAGAGATGAACAGAACTCCTCGTGAATGCTTTTAATTTGGCTGTAAGTAGTAGTGCAATGCAAGCATACCGTTTCTATTACTAACTACGATTGAAGCCTTGATCTTAGGCAGCTTACAAAACCTATTTTATTTGGGCGCTATACTGAACTGGGTGAGGAGATTCCCACTCTGAATATTCGAGCGGAGTCAAGAGAGACTCAGTTCCAATTGGCTGTATCAGTAGCCTGAATAGTGCACAGTTTGTAAGTATCAACGCCAGATCAAAACGACTAGACCCGCTTAGAAATGCCCGAGCTGCCGGAGCGCGTAAGCGGAAGGATCCGAGATGAGACCGTTGATCGTTGTGCAGATCGCTAGGCGTTCAGTGGCCGAGTGGGTTCCGAAAACTGTACCAGCACTCGGACTCAGAGACTTGAAGACTTGGGAATATAAATCTGGGGATGGAACACGGAGGTCTCGTCTAGACGGCCCGACGGATTAATGACTCGGGCCGAGGAATAGCCTCGGCAAGCAAGCAGACATAGGATTGGATCAAATCAAGCTACCGACTCTGCATTGTGAAATCGTAATCCTACGAAGTGCAGTTACACGAACGAATGCAGGCCATCTTCATTTGATAAGACCATCACCAATGTCTTCGTATCCGCCCGGAGAGAAGGGAGATGGAGAGAGGTCCACGCTAGAAAGCAGCTATTTTACGATCAACCAGGCGCCAGGAGATCTCGAGGCCCACTGCGCCCAAGCCAAGGCTTTCGTGGATATTCATGCAAGGCGGGGCCGGAAAGTTGCCCTTGTGACGTCTGGTGGAACGACCGTCCCGCTCGAGAACCAAACAGTCCGGTTTATCGATAATTTCTCTGCAGGAACGAGAGGAGCTACGAGTGCGGAGTACTTACTGCAAGCTGGCTATGCAGTCATTTTCCTGCATAGGCGCTTCTCGCTGTTACCGTACTCGCGTCACTACTCACACAGCACTAACTGCTTCCTGGACTACCTCGAAGAGGATCAGAATGGACGTGTAGTAGTCGACGAGGCATTCCAACGGGAGATGGTGGAGGTGCTGGGGCAGTACACCAAAGCGAAGGAGAACAATCTCTTGCTCCCCCTATACTTCACGACTATCAATGAATATCTCTGGCATCTTCGCGAAATTGCAAAGCTAATGCAGCCGCTTGGGTGCAAGGCACTTTTTTATCTTGCTGCAGCAGTGTCTGACTTCTTCGTTCCGCAGGACCGCATGGTGGAACACAAGATTCAATCGAGTGAAGAGTTTGCTCAATCTCATTCTACGAATGGAGAAGGATCCAAGAAGCCCGCAGCTCACACTGAAGGCAAGAGTCTCATCATCGATTTGGATCCTGTCCCCAAGTTCCTGAAACAGCTGGTTGATTATTGGTCTCCGGAGGGCATGATTGTCAGCTTCAAGCTGGAAACCGATCCTTCCATCCTCACTCAAAAAGCTGAACATGCTCTGAAAAAGTATTCGCATCACCTCGTCATTGGAAATCTACTTTCTACTCGGAAATGGGAAGTCGTCTTTGTTTCAGAAGACGGAGGTGTACGGTGGATCCGTGTACCCCGACGCAGACGCACAAAAAGTATTTCAGGGCTGCATGAACAAGTCGGATTGGCTGCTGGTCTGGATACAGCTATCGCAGAAGACGAAGACGATTCGATACCCATGGAAGGGGAGCCGCCGATTGAGATCGAGTCATTGATAATTCCAGAGCTATCTGAAATGCACGAGAATCTGATATCAAAAGCTAGAAGGAAAAACATAGGGTAATGAAACATCAACGCACAATTTCGGCTCCAGAAAATTGAGAAATCATGAGCTATCCCGCTTCCACAGCTGTATAAGCACAGTGCCATCTGGTGCCGCTCATCCTTGGAAGTCAACCGAGCTTCTCTCCATGTAAGGGGAAACCTTTGAACGCTCTGCAAATCCCTAACTCTACATGGTCGAGTACCTTCGAGTCCTGACCAAAGCCATCGGCAGCCGTTGATCAGCGCCGCCGCTTCCATAAAATGCGTTTGACCCACTCCTGAACACCGGATGAGGGCACATGCTCAAACTTGAAGACAAGCATGAGCGAGCGAAATCCGATTAAAATAACGGCGTTTTGAGGCTATCCAAGAGCTGAACGATTATTCTATGAGAGACAGATCATACTGGAAGATCGAGGTACAGGATTAAGGGTGATGGTGATGGTTCGCTTGTCGTGTGCGGACTAATTTGGACACATGTGCGTTTGCACTTCAGAGAAGAGTTGGTAGTTGGCTTGCGCTTAAAACTCGAAAGCTGCCATGACCGTCGTTAATCTTGATCAAGTTCGTGAGATGCATGACATGACCTATGCTCTTTCGGGCATTAAAGAGAGTTGGTTGGTTGATGTTTATTTTCACAGCGGCAGGGGAAGTAGTCGAGGCATCGATCAAACATGGCCGGTCCCTCACAGACTATTTGACACCCAATGGTCAAACCAAGTCTGGCCCCCGGTAGTCACAGCTCCAGAACCATTTCCGGGCGGAGTCCGTTTCATGCTGAGATCGGAACCGTGAGAATCAAAACGGTACGAGGACATCTCAAAAAGACTGCCCACTAGGAGTGGATTTTGAACGGTAGGAAAATCTGACCTTTTTTCGGATGGGTCCTAGCTGCTTATATAGAAGTCCAGCTGCGTCCACATTACCAACGCGAGGATCGGACAAATTAATCCTGACCCAATCAGCACCGACATGATGACAGGGTTTCTGTTGAGAACCTTAATAATCCATGGGTTTGAGTACCCCCAAAGCAGCCTTCTCGTGACGTCGGTGTTCGCCGGATTTTGGAACGGGAAGCGGAGCCGACCTTCACCCAATCTCCGGGATTCCGCGAACGCATTCCTTCGTGGACAACACCTCTTGAGGACCACCAAAATGTTTCTTCGGACGAACGAATGCTCTCATTCTGGAGAGATGGTGATATAGAACCCTGCAATTTGTCGCCACACCACGCAGAAAGGAGGATGATTTAGATGATTTGGTGAACAAAATACCACCAAAATAGCAAGAGGTTGTGGATTCTCCATCCAAATGCTCGTATTCCATACGCACATTCACCTGCCAGCACTCAACACGCAGTCGCGTCCCTTGCATATCTATGCGCTCCCAAATTCCACAGTTAGCGTCAATCAAAGGGTTTCCAGGAATTAGTAGAGAGAAAGAGAGAGATCACGAGGCCCTTATTTCCCGACCGATGCTGATGTTTACTGGCCCGAGTGCCAAATATGCAGCAGCTTCTGCTCATGTCCGCTTGCCTAGGGTGCAGAGACGGCATCAGCCCATGGCACTGGAATATATTATGGGTCGCCCTGCCTCCATGACTTTCGAGCTCCCCCTGCGTTCTTTTCAAGTTCGATCAAGAGATATACTATACTTCATCTTGTTTCACCGCCACAGACCTCATAGGCTTAGCTGAAGGCTTGTCTGTCTGCGCATTACTTACAAAGAGCAAATTCTTGGCCATTGGGCTTCAGCAATGGGAGGCCCAGGGACTCGTACACAAGATAAGTCAGAGCGTCTTCTGAATGTACCGTACGCGGAAATACGCCCACAGTCCGAAGTCTCTATCAATGGTATTTTGGAGTTCTATGCCCAGCCTCCATCGCCGGAGCCTTCGAGGCCACAGACCAGCTGCTCTACATCACGCTCTTTATCTGAGAATCCAGCGACACAATCCGAAGGTTCGTCGCAGCCCCCAGCGAGCATCGAACCCAGGAGAAACTTCCCTACAGATCTTGAATCCACAGATCTGGTCCAGCTAAGTCAGTACGACCAAACTGTGGTGCAGGCTAAGCCGCTCCCTGCGACTCCTCTGAACCTATGTTGGTTAAATCGATCTTCTCTCCCGTCAAGTGGATCATTGACAATCGCTGGTATTTCCGACAGCGACAAATTTCTCGAGCCAGATTGGCCGCTGACGCCAAGTATTACGCCGCTCTCTCCACCGTCGTCAATTGACTCCTCCCCATATTCAATTGCATCAATATCGAAATGCTTACAGCGCACGTATGACGGCCTGCCAGTCCAGATGCCACCGGTACCACCAAGATCAGCAAATCTGTGGAACCGGACACAGGAAGATCTCCAGGTTGTCTCGGTGTTCGATAGCGATGACGAAATGACACCAGTAAGAAAATGGGCTTTCAAGGTGGAACACTTCCGTGGTGGCAAAAGAGATAGCAGAGACAAGGCGCGCGAACTGTGCATGCTATATGGCAAGAAAGAAGCCGGATCAAAAGGGAAGGATAGATCGTGTCTCAAATGTATGGCCTTGTGTTTTAACACGTTCACGCTTTGCTGGCAGGGCAATGGCAACAGGAGGCAGAGCGCCCCATGGCGAAGGTCACAACGACATTAAAGATCTCTAACGACGGGTAGCAGCATCGATGAATCAGCACGCACCGAGATGAAATCATGATGAGGTTTTCGTCCGGTGTTAGGGAGCAGCTAGCGCGCCCGATTGTGCTTATATACTTTGTTATAGCCCTGGCACCGAGTAGCTTGCCTACGCTCCTTCTCTATCTCCGTTTCTTCTACGATATCGTAGAGGAAAGCTTTAAAGAAGAAACTCCCTTCTAATGGTGTCTGCAACAATCACAACATTCAGAGTGCAGCGTCCCATCACAGGCGATGGCTGTTGCATCCCCTATGCCCCTCCGAGATCCGTAAGGCTTCAATCTCAACGTCGCGCCCAACCTTCGAAGGCTGGGGAGCGAGCAAGGAAGCCTGAACCTGTTCGCCACAGCTAACCCATACAGCTCCAGAGAGTTTAGCCGTCATTGGCGAGCTAGACGGCGGCACAGACAGGTACACAATTCCAGATAGCGACTCTGAGCTCAGAACGCTATCGCAGATCATAGATGGATGGGCCGCAAGAGGCAAGACAACTGTGACAAGCCTCACGGGGCCCCGGACGGGTGCAAAAGGAGACACCGACTCCGCTGTGGCTCTGGGAGATTCAAATGTCGAGCGGGAGAGTGTAGCGGCAAAAGATACAGAAGCGGCGGCGGCCGCTCTTGCTACAAGAGCAAGGCAACATCCGCAGAAAGGCCGTGGGGAAGCTAGCGAGTGGGATCAGCTGCAAGAGACAGACCCTGCTAGGGTGAAGAAGCGGAAGCGCTCTTTACTCGCAATGGCAGACTCGCGTTCGCTCGACTGTGAGCAGGCCATGAGCGAGCGCGAGACTCAGAGGCAATCTCCGACTGTACCACCCGTATCACAAGCACCACCGCATCCCTACGAGCTCACACGAAAGCGGAGGAGACTTTCTTATCAATGTGCCGCTGGCCAACATCCAAAGCCTGTCAGCGAAGCCGAATGTGGATCGATGTCAGCATCGCACGCGCCCGAGTCCGGCGGGCTTGGCAAGAGCCCAGGCCTTCGCCGTGGTCGATCTAGCGAGACCTTGTTGCCATCTGCATGATCTGCAGACTCTGAACCGCCTACTGTCTTCCCCAGTCACAGACAGGCACATCTACCCGCGCAAAGCAAGATGTTTGAGCTCGGGAGCAACGAGGGCGACAATGATAGTGATAATTATGACGATGACCGAGCCGGACTGATTGTCAAGACCCTCGCTAGGGCAAATCGCTCGGCTGAAGAGACAGCACACGCCAGCAATGCCGAGACTGCAAGTCAGCCGAGTCCGGTCGTCGCCGATGGCGCCGGCAGTGCTGCGGGCGGAGATGTGCACAGCGGTGCTGGTATTGCCGCTAACCCTATCGCGCCTCACTCTGTGCCACCGATGCACACGCAGACGAAGTCTGGTCTTGAATGTGCCTCTCCGGCTAACGAGATCTTCGATAGAGTATACCAATAATGTGTCTGCGATGATGGGAGATCTGTGCTCTCGCAGAGCTTCGCTCTCTTAGATTGAGGCTCTGTAGATTTACCCAGAGAGCGCTGTGACCATGGGCGCTTGCGTTGGTGGGAGACCTGCGGCGCAGACATATAGTAAAGCGCTGTGTAGTGGCAGCCAGGCGCTCGTGGGAGCGTGGCGGTTATAATCAGCTTCGTGGTTAAATGACAGGCTGTGGGATTGAAGTTTGCTCTCCGTTTCGCCCAAAAAAAAAAAAAAAAAAAAAAACCGGATCCGACATTGGAAGATAAACTATGGGAGTTTACCGCCATCGAGAAAGTCTAAAGGCGAACGTAGGGCATCTGGAGTGGACTATTCTTCTTTCCATCAGCTCTCTTACTTTAAAGACTTTATAATTCCGAAATCTAACCTCGGCGCGATAAAAGGCCAGCGTAAAGAATGCAGAGCACAGCAGATGACAGGCCAGTCTTGGCAGCTGGACGCCGACTTGCAGAAGTATCCGGGCGACGGTAGAATTGATAAAATAAAAAAGCTCACATCTGCATGGCCCTTCGAGTGGCCAAGGCGCCCTTCCAGAAGGGTACCGATTAGGGGCTCAGCTGTAGACGACAATGGCGACGTAGAGGGGGTACTCTTTGTTGGTTATGCTGCGGTTGCAAAAGTTGAGCAGCCAGAATTGAAACGGCTACCTTAAGTACAGGACCGCGCCCGCTCACACCAGCCCATCGGTGACGATGATATTGTCCAGCCTATGCAAGGAGGGTGTTGTGTAGAGGGCCATAAAGGAGGCGTCTCGATGCTAACGCCTGTGGTCTCGGACCGCGTAAGGTTGCTTTAGTTCAGGAAATCTGAGCAATGACAGGTTAGGCAGTCTTGTTCTTGTCGGTAGCGAACTTAGTCAGAACGATCCTTCTGAGGGCAACAGGAGCGTCATGTTCAAAAGGCCCAAACTCCTCCTCCCACCCGAATTCAGACAGGGAAGCCACCAGGAATGCTGAAGAGGCCTGTGCCAGGCTGATCCCTCTCTTTTTTGTCCTCGAGACCTTTCTTGATAGGGCTTCGTGGAGCAGGGACTGTTTCCCAGCAGGATGCGAAAGCGCTCTCGGCTTCTTAATGCGGCCCTCGAGCGGCCGGAACAGCGATCGCCCGGTGGGAGATCCAAGCAGGCTCGTTTCCTGCCGCGATAATCGACAAGGAGGCTGCCTCTGATACTTGACAAGCGGCAATCCCACAGGTGCTGCCTTTGCGGGTGCCCTACTGGCGCCTGGGTAGCTGGCTCCGAGGGAGTGGTTATAGGCGGTACCCGGGCCTTCGGCGTGCTTAGGCCGAGTCCGTTGAAGTGAACCACAAGTAGCTGGGCCACCGAGCCCCGATCATTGGGGTTCTCTCACATCATGTCGGCGAGGTTAGTCTGTAGTAGCGCGGCAGCTCGGATGGCTTGTAGGACCTCGGGATACGCTCTGGCCCGCTCAGGTGGGGAGCTGAACTTATGGTGGATGTCGATGACGGTGGCGAATAAAGACCACACGTCCATCTTAGGGCTCTGGGCGAATATGCCGTACTCAGGATACAGCTCAGGAGCCTCATAACAGCCGGTGCCGCACTTGGTCCTGTCCAGCAGTCGGTGGTTGGCGAGGCCAAAGTCAGCCAGCTGGAAGGTGTAGCCACCTCTATTATCCAATAGAGGATATTCTCAGGCTTGACATCGCGGTGGCATATGTCGTTGAAGGCGAGGTAGTCAAGGGCCGCGAGCATCTGTTCGAGGACTTTTACACACAGCTAGCCGTCAGTGCACGGCCTGTCCTAGGTATTCGCGAGCGACCTCAGGTTCCCCGGGCGCAGCGGCATAAATATTTTGGGTTTCTCGGTATCCCCCTTAGAGAAGCTCGATGATGTTATTCTAATATCAGTAGGTAGGAACAACATCAAACGAAAAGAGAAATGATATATCTACGTGAGTCAGCCTCTGGAGGTTCTTAAGTTCTCTTGTGCAACAGCCCGTGCCTGCCAGACATTGCTAAACGTACTTAGCCGAATGACTTTGATAGCGAAGGGGTAGCCGAACTCAAGATCAGTAGCTCGATAAATTTCGCCAAACTGTTCCCTCCCCGATCCTGGCACCTGGCTCTCCACCAGCCTCGCGAACGAGGAGCCGTCGGGCCGAATGAAGCCTGGTTTTATGCTATGTGTGGAACTCCGAGTTCGTGAACATTAATCTGCCGCTGAAGAGCTTTCTTGTAGTCCTGGATCGCTAGCTTCCTCAGTGACTCTGGTGCCGCTGTTTGTCACCATTCCAGCCTGAAACTGTAGGCTACAATATTGATTTTGTACTCTTTCCCATAGCTAAGAACGCAACCTCCTTCGATTGGTTCTTCTTCAATTGGTAGGTTCTGTTCCGAAGGCGTGACAATAATGGACCATGTGCACTCTGTCACGGCAAGAGCGCACGTGGGCACTGTCTGGCACGTGACAGCCCACTGTTTACGCCGCTCTTCCTTCTTCTTAGATAGTTCAGTTACAAGATTCAATGCACTTCACCACTTGTGTCCTCAGTCCCCAGGCTTCCTAATACACTTGGACCTCACAGAAAGCAGCACTACAGGCGTCTCAGGGCGAATCTCGAAGGCAATACGTACAGCAGATACGAGACGTTCTCGAAGGATCAAGCCGGCATCTCGGCCAAGTCTGACGATGACACGACCAAGGACCACATGACGTGAAACCTGTCAAGGTTACAAAAGGTGCTGCCTCAGCAGCCATATTACCAAACTATGGGGATTCGACTGTTCTAGGCTGTTCAGCTGATAAATCACTGAGGTCCAGAAGGATGAGATCCTGGCAGAATAACAGAGGTCGATTTGTGTATATAAGCAGCTCAATTCCCGTAGAGATTGAATCAAGATGGTGCTTCCGAACTGTGATAATTAACAAAACCCGACTTCGAGCCCCAGTTGGTCTTTGTCAGTTGACGATACGAAGCGTCGGTTATCGGGGTGAAGAGCATTTGGAGGCGATGAGATGGAGATTAGGGGTTGTGTCATTTAATATTCTAGTTTTACGAGCTGGGAAGCGCCCAGCGGCTTTCCCAGAGTGAAGTGATAAGATAAGGCGGCCTGAAGATCAGGACACAAAGTATACCTTCAGAGTCATACGCGCATACCCAGCGCTTCGTGAATGCACCGCATTGCCTTAAACTAGCCATGCAATGGGTAATTGGCTTTGTACGTGAGCGGCCCGAAGGAACATCCCGCAAACGCTATGCCTCCTCTTTTGTTCGACAGCAGGCATATCGATCGAGCCCTACGCGGCGAAGCTCTGCCAGCTCTTGAGGGCCTTGCCGAGAGCTCCTCACTGCGCAATCGCGCCCTCCGCTGATTTGGCTGCGATGAGCCTCCACCCTACGTATCCTCGACCGAAGATGAGGAAGACGATATGCCTCACCCGGCGCTAGGTCCCATCGATAGTGCTATGTCAGACGACTCGAATCATTCCCTGAACGCGCCGTTCAATGATAATGAACTTGACGGCGCAGCGCGGCAGTTGCAGAGCTCATCGTACATCTGTAACCCGGGAAGGCGCTATGCTATAGAGGCTAAGATCGAGAAAGAACGCATTTACGTGTGCGCTAAAATCAAGGCTGGCCCAGATACAAGAGATTACTTTGTCCGACGGGGATCTGCGAGGAAAGGACGTGCGGATGACGGGCGTGTTAATATCATTGCACAGCACAACATTAAGTGTCGCTGGGAGAAGCTCGGTGTCTGGAATTCTGAATGGGGGATTCCTGGAAACAAAAACAACATACGGCCTAATGATGACCCTTCTAAGTGAAAGTGGCGGTGGCAGCACGGCAACGCTTCTGCTGATTGGTGTACCGGCCTGAAAGCGATGGCACTGAACCCAAAGCATCCCATTACACGTGCCATTCGTCTACGCGAGGGTCTCCGTCGTAGTCAGCACGTTCCAGTGTCTCAGCGCTCTCACCTCCAAGTTGATGTTCCAGCTTCCCAGGCAGAGTCTTTCCTCATCTCTCGCCCCTGGTTCACATGAGTTGTCGAAAAGTCAGAGGAAGAAGAGAGGTATGACCGTATCCCCTGGAAACAAAAGCGGCTCTGTAAATCTTCGTCGACGTACGGTGAAGAACGCGGGAGAATAGCGATTGGGAAAGCGGGTTGGCAAGATCGGCCTGGAAATAAATTGATAGGATGGAAGTGGCGGCACGAGAGCCCTCGTCCCGAGCCTGAAGTTATCGCTGGGCTCGACGGCTTGGCTACCTTCGAGCTCACTCTCTCCGAAGTCGATTCACCTGAGGCAGTTCCACCTCCAAGTCCTCCTGCATCAAAACCCACCTATATCCTGCCTTACGAGCCTGGAACAGGGCTCTTCGGCAAATACTCTAAGATTCCTCCGCCAACAGCACCTTCGGACCCAAGTGATGGGCTAGAGAAGACTCCTGAACAGGCTCTACTACCGCACCATCGACAACACCGGCACCAATGCCAGCAGCGAGATGTGAACTCCCGCCCAATCGCTCCGGCGAAGCGCCAGGATAGCGGCTATAGTCGCTGACAAGTTGCAACCACTTCCACCACTACAGCACCAGCGGCGAAGCCGGCCCACCGGTGGCAAAGAGGCCCAAGCGAGGCCGACCTAGGTATTGGAAGGAAGGTCCATTGGTTGGCTAGCATTACCACGTTTAGCACTAGCGCAGGCTGCATTTATTCACCCCTCACGGTCCTTAGAGACCTTAGTTCTTTTGACCAATTCGTACATGCACTTCGGCTCCCTCTCACACCTTTAACACTAGGAAGGCTGGCGACTTGTACAGGCAGCCTCCTTCTGTGTTATCACTAAAAGATTACCAATCTGAAGCCAAATTAGGTGTAGCGCACCTAGAGTGAAACCTGTATTTAGTGATGTTGTATTGATTTTGGACAGGCAACTGGCATAAATTGTATGTGCTAATTGAGCTGGAGATTACCCAGACAGAGCAGATCAACTGCCTGAATATATATACAGAGATCTACGGATGTTCCGAATAGGATCAATCCTTCAGGAGCTGCTGAACAATCAGCTTCCGAGGCATCCGGCAGGCGAAGCAGCTTGAGAAATAAGGAAATAGTAGGGCAACACGCTCTAACATTTAGCCTCAATCTCCTACTTCTCCTAGACCTCCAATAATAATGAGTTCGAACGAATTCCACAATCACATCTTGAAAGGTGCTTGCGTTATGACAGAGCACAAGCCTAGGCAATATAACCACATGGAATTGTGCTAACTAAGATGATCTAAGGAAGCAGGAATGAACCAGCAGCCATACAAATATATATGGGAAGCCTTAGTAATTACTTAAGGCGCACATGATCCTAAGCACGTCCTCGTGCACGGTGGTTGGCTGCTGTTCAGCTGCTGTGAGAATACCAACAGGCGGAGCAGCTTGAAACAGCTGTAATTACCTCACAGGATGTGCTGTATGTATTGACACACCCCCTTAAGCTGTATAGCCTGTAAAATAAAGCTAAAAAAATCCCTAGACGATACCTAATTAGGTAATAAGTGGGCTAAATAAGAGTATATAAGTAGATCTTTCATCCTTCTGTCCCTTTCCTTCTTCACCACAGTGACTAAGGTTGTATTTATTAAGGAGCATCTGAAGACCTGGTCTTATAAAGGGCCGGTCCTGTCGCCACTATTATTACCGTCGCTGTTGTGATGGTTTATAGCCTAAGAGGGTTAACCTAAAGTGATCACGGTGCTAATATTAACTATTCCTAATAGTTTAATAAAGTGCTTATAATCCTGTTTACCTAGCGACTTAATAAGGCCATCAGTAACTTGTTATTTGGTAAAAATCTGCTTAATCTTAACTAAACCACGCTTAATCTTTTTTCTCACCGTATACTAGCGTATATTAATGTGCTTAGTTCTGTTATTAACCTTATTTTAGCGCGTTAAATTAATAGCCGGTATGTTATTCTTATATATAATAGTAGGTTTTATAACAGAACGTCCTAATTCCTTTAGTAAAGCGTGTATTATAAGTATTTCTTTTATGATATAATCTAAAATCACGTACTCCGCCTCCGCTGTTAATTAAACCACCAACGGCTTTTTATAGCTCTTCCAGCTTACAGGTGCTCCTCTAAACTTAATTATGTAGCCTGCTGTAAAATAGCGGTTATTCTTATCATCCACCCAGCTGGAATTATAATAGCTTATAAGCTGTAGGCTATATCCTGGTGTTATAAGATCTCCACGGTTTTTACTGTAATATAGCTTTTTATATTTTGTTTTAATTAGGTATTTAAATATATGTTCTGCTGTGTTTTAATAGTCCTGTTTTGGATTTTAAGCGTAACATGATAGCCTACTTACTGTCTACGTGAGATCCACACGTGTTATATAGTTTATAAAAGCTAGGGATTTTATTATAAACTGATATTATTATTTAATATTAAAGATGGCTTCTTTTTTAAAGATCTAATAGTTTTTTACCGGAATTGGTATAAAGACAGCTTTAAAATTAATATAATCATACTTATTTATGATCTTACTGACGTAAGTGGATTAGTTAATTATTAAAGTTTAAGTGTTTTTATCCCTGTTAATAAAGACACCTAAGTAGTGGGATATAAGTCTTATATCTTTTGTTTAAAATTTATTAAAGATGCTCTGTTTAATCTTTTTAATCTTCTGTCTTATTTTGTGTATAAGAAACAGGTTATTAACATAAATAATAATAATAGACCCTGTTATTCTGTTAAAAAAGATACACGGGTCTGCAGTTAAGGATTTATATTCTGAATTTATTAAGTATTTAGACAGGTGACTGAATTATAATAAAAACGCTTGTTTCAGTCTGTATAAAACTCTCTGGAGTAGGTATATTAACTTTTTATTTCTAACATTATATCCGTAAGAAAGTTTTACGTAAATATTATCCTAATTCACCTATCTGTTTAAGAAGACCGTGATTATGTCTATCTGTTCACACTTAAGGTTTTTCATAACAGTAATAGTTAATATAACCTTAATAATAGTGAAATAAGTAACTGTTATGTAGGTTTTATCATAATTAATACCTAAACACTGTTTATCGCCTTATGTAACCCACCGCGCCTTATAACATTTAATATAACCTAATTAATCCGTCTTGGTAATAAATACCTATCACCCTTTAAGAACTGTTATATCTAAAGGTGGTTTTACCAGTTTCCACGTGTTATTACTATTATATATATCTAATTTAACTTTTATAGCCTTACACCACTTAACGGCTTACGGAGACTTTATTATATCCTAATATAATAACAGTATCTTAACTTTATTATTTAATTTTGTGTAAAATGTTTTCTTT